>JAVHNF010046614.1:0-13323 GCA_034783455.1 Micropsitta finschii
TCATTTGCATGCTATTAACCAGCAGGTGTTCAGCACTGACTCTTTACTCTCTATTACTGTGCCTCAATGATCAACCTGCTTGATCACATACGTAGTTGGATGCTACAGACTCACTCACATATTATCTTACATTGCTCCCTTAAAAAAAAATATGAAAAGCTTAGCATAACTAAGTACTGAGGGAGTAAGGGATTTTAATCTGAAAATTCCAAAAGCATTTCTGAGCATTTTCATTTGAAACCAAATGGAAAAGGGCAACTTTCCAGCTCTTTTGCAGACAAAATAGTGCAAGAAACTCTTCAGCTGAGGACTGCTGTAGATGCCTAAACTTTACATATTTTAGCAATACAGAAAGCAACACCTGCAGATCCTTCAGGAAGTCCTCTGCTATTCACAATGCTCATGTTTTTAGTGACTGACACTACCTTAAACCTAAAGGGGAAATGGCAGGAAATGTGCAAGATCAGCTAAGCGTGGTGTTTGTGTGGCCTCCAGAACAACTGCCAGCCGGTAAGTAATGGCTGGGGAGGCAGCAAGCTACTGCTCTATTTATCTCCATAAGAATGGACATTTATGTAACAACCACTTCTCCCCTCTAAATCTGCTTGTACGTTTCACCTTAAGGCAACATCCTAAATCTAATCACCCATCCAAGACAAAGACTTTCAAAAGAGCACCAGGTCAGGAGATACCCAGAATAAATCCAGCTCTGAGAAAGTTCTGGTACCTACCAAGAAATAATGAAAGTCAAGCTGTTCCCATGGAGTCTAAACTGGACCACCTCAATCCCTAAATACTTTTGAAAGCACTGGTTGTAAATGCCTTGATCCTGAAGTAATTAATGACATTTTTATATCCTTAACATGTTGGGGTATATACTATAACAATATGAATGCAATTAATGCTTTTAAAAAGTGGATCTTGTCAAGCTTTGATCTTCCTGCCAAGTATGCATCAGAATTCTGCCTTCACCATAGCAAGTAATAAACAATAATATTAACTAACAGCAAAGTGGAGAACCCCCTGTGTAAGGCAAAATTAATAAAACCAGGGGGAAAAAAAAAAAAGGCAAACCAAATCCAATGGAGATTTCAAAATGCAAAAGCCCGGAAGAATGTGCTTTGCTGCAACAGGGGAAGATTTTTGTGTTGGAAGAACTAAATCATTCAGGGAACTAGTGGTATGAAAACATCCAGTAGGTATTCATACAGAGTCAAAAGTGGCCACATATCCATAAAGATACAAATTAATGCAACAGAGGAAGTCAAATTAAAAAAGATTAATTATGAATAAAAAAAAATGGGAGAGGGGGCTGTAACAGGAAAGTAGAAAGGTAGCAAGCAAAGGCTTTTCCTTTTGTTTTTGAATTTAAAAAGTACAGTCTGAGCTGAAGTCCCAAAAGACTGCAAGACAAGCTTCAAAAAGGAAACTTCTTGACTTTCAGCCAGCATTTACACAGTACACAGACTGACTTCCACATCTTAGTCTGAAAACCAACTTGGTTACAGAAAATAATGCTAAGCTCAGTATCCACACATCCAAGCAACAGATGTGGTCCAAAGAGTCTGATGCATATTTAGTTATTAACAGTGACTCACACCCATTCATAAAGGAGGGTATTGCTGCACTATATTCCATGAATCATGGTCTAGAAGTTGGATTACACACAGGGAATTTCCATTAGCTGCCGTGTAAACTCCATTTCATAACTTATACAGCCTTATGTTCCTCTATTTAATGAATTTTTCAAGGACTTTAGTGAAAAGCATACAGAACTCAAATATATATACATATAACCGAACAAATCAGTTTTCAGTAGTAGTAAATTCTTCAGTTTATTCTCCAGGGTTGGGTAACCTCTCACATCCTCTGCTGCGCCTTGCACCACTGTAACTGGGTGGACTGCTGACTATACTCAGCAGCTGCTGAGCCCATTATTTTTCCCTTGCCTTTGCTTCACATTGATTACTGCAGAGCAAGAGGCAGCGCCGAAACTTTCTTATCATCCCAGACAGAAAAAGGCTGAGTCATGGCTGGCTCTTTTCTTAGACTTTTTTTTTTCCAGTGGAAATCTCGAATTTTCAGGAAAGGACAGATTAAAAAACCAGACAGAATTACCTACTGTGAGAGGAATAAGGTGGTGTTTACTATGAACTATTACTAAATGCACAATATATTATGTGTGCATACTTGAACCACAGTGCACCTAAGACAAAGCAATTAATTAAATGCTTCTGCGAACATCATATTCTCTGCTTCCTTCTCAAGGCAAACGGGCTCCTAAAAAGAAAATCAGAGCCAAATCTATGCTCCAGTTTGCTTTGTTTCCAGCGAAAGGCCTCACAAGAGATTTGTTTAATTAAAGCCTATTTTCCTGACAGGGGAAGCTACAGTTTGTGGTAGGCAGAATTCTGCAGAAAATGAACTATGCTACCAGCTCCACCTTTCAAAAATTAAACATGCAGTCTTGATGTAGCTTCCCCATAGTTCACCCGTGCACAGTTCAAAAAGCAGATGACAAATATGTCACCTAACAAAAAATGAGAAGGGGTCAAGTTCTTTCTTCAATAGGAAAAAGTTTATTAACATCATTTATTATTACCATTAGAAAGATATTAATATCATGGTGACAGCGGGTGCTATAAATGTTATATGGACAATGATGCCTAAGTAGGAACATTAACTTCAGATTAAAACCCTGCAATTTATAATATGTGTTTCTTTTTGTGCTAGACTGAACATCAGCTTTCAGCTTCGTACTTTTTCCAGTGAAAAAAAAGTTCAATTCTCAAGCAAATAATATTTTTTGTCTCTGGATTTAAGACTGACTAGGCTGAGATACTCCCCATGTTCTGCCCCTCACCAGAGCCAACATTCAGCTGCAGAGTCCACTGTGGTAGTTCTCACACTATTTGTTACACGCTGCTGTTCTGTGTAGTGGAAGCTTTTCATGCTCTGAAAACAAAATTGGTGACCCACTAGGTGTTGCAAGGCTGTTTCTGATCACCTTGGGACTAGAGTGCACTTGGAAACAAAAGTGCGCTCTTTATTTAAAAGGCAAGCATCAACTCAACAAACCTTGGGGCCCAACAGAACTTGCAATCCAGTGTAAAATTCCTTTACCACTATTTTAACATCGTCCTTTCTTACTATTTTTCTCAATTTAAATAAGTTGTCTTGTCCAGCAGTCTCTATGTCTCTTGTGGTCATCTAATGCGACCAAACATCCTAACCTGCTGGATATAAAAATGTTCAGATAACATTTCTGTTTATTTCCATGCAGTGACATTATTTAACGTACCGCTAAAATCAATTACTAAAAATATATGTTAAGCAGAACCTACTCCCAAATCCCACTGAGATATTGTAGCTCAGGCCTTCAGGCAGCAAAAGAAAGGAAGGAAAGAGACAGTTGTTATTGTACATTCATTTGATGTCTTACTTATATAGAACAACAACAGTGCAAGAAGTTCCCACTGTCCCTTTAATACATTTTGCACAGATTAGAAACCCTGCATTTAGCAGTGTATGAATTTCACTGAATTTTTTTAAAAACAAACAAAACCCAACCAACCAAAAAACCCAATGAAACAAGCTTACAGTACCTTAAACTGGTGAGATTATGATACACATCTGTATTAATGGCCAAAACCACATTAGCAGGGTCTTACACAAATAGTTCACCTGCACCTTTTGGAGCAGGTGGGGAGGGACAAATGCACTAAGTACACTATGTATGGTTAAGTGACTAATTGAAGAGTAATTCATGGAAACAAATTTGGGACCTTCAGTTCTGGAAAGCATCAAGAAGAGAGCCAGTTCCAGAAAGGGGATTGCAAGCTAAAGGGGAAATACACCACATCAGGCCAAACAGCTGAACACTGCAGGCTTGTCACAAGGTGCCTTCAGCTTTGTCAAATGTTTTCTTCTACATGGAAGGGTTAGGTGAAAAAAAACAGAGCCAAAAAGACAGAAGCCTAAACTGCACTACCTCCCACTCCCAGCAGCACTGACAGGAAGCCGTAAACAACAAAGCCTAATGATGCAAACACCAGCAATGGAGTAGCATAATTTACAGTGCTTAAAGAAGGCACAATTAGGTGTAATGGGAAGAAAAGAAGCAAAAAGTAAATGTAAACTAAATATCACACATTTTCCTAACAGTGAGGTCTATTAGGAAATAGATTAATCTCCCATTACTTGAGTAATTCAAACCCAAATACAATACTTAAGATGCTACAGGGAATAAGCCTGTTCTGGAGAGATGGACTAGAAAATTTAAGGTCATTTACATGTCAATTTCTTAGAGTTTACAATTTTACAGAAGAAAAGCATTAAAAATACAGTGACAGAATCCGTGGAAGTTGCAAGAAGTAAAAAATTAATAAATAGAACTTGCTGAAAAACATAACGGCCAATATTCTGTGTATCGGTTTAGACAATGCTTCAAAAAAATAGTTCCCTTTTGTGTTTTGCCTGCGGACTATGGAGACAATTCAATTATTTCCAGTATGTAAATTTATCAGTTTCCAGTATAGATATTTGACTTTGAGTTTAAGAGAGTCCCGTGATTTGTGGTTTCAACTTCACATTTATTAGGAGTTTCTAATTTTGAAAATGTGCTGAACAGCACATTCACAAAATAACTGTCATTAAAAACAATACAGCCAAGGCTTTCTTAAATGCAAATATACCACTGAAACTAAATAATGCAAGCGGTTCTCTTGAATTTGTACTAACCTGGAAGACTCCATAAGCCAGCAATTTCCAAAGTTCTTAATTTCTTTTCTAGTTCTGCCACTCGATTACCTAGAATTCTTTGAAAAAGAAAACAAAAACAAAAGCCAGGGATAGTCAGCCGAGATAAGTTTCCTTCTTATACTAAGGTAACCAAAGCCCAGTTGCTTACAGACTACAGCTGAATTTTTAACTTGTTACTTCACTAGTGCACTAAACCTGTACATGGTCATCTCTTCTCACTAATGGCAATGGGTAACTTCTCCCAGTGTTAAAAGAAAATGAAATACAGTTACTTAATCTATCTCATGGCTTTAAAAAATAAAAAAGGTCTAGGATGTACTGGACATTCAACCTTTGGTAAAGACGAAGAATAGCAACTCACAATATATCTACTTCCTCACCTGTAAATATGTCTTCCCAGTTATTTTTACTTTCTCTTACAGCAAAAAGCAGAAGATAAAAGCTATGCAGACAGAATAGAGAAAACTCAAGACAACGTTGAGATTGATTTGGAAATTCTAAACTACAATTTTGGCATAGTCCTTTATTCACATAGGTGTCTCTATCACTAAGATTGCTTAAAATGGCAAGGAATATCTTTTCCACTACATCTTTTCTTTTTGTGCTGAACTCTATTTTCTACTTCACTAAAAAGCTTCAAGCTCTTTACTGCCTTTATCACCCACTCCTAGTTTTCACTGCATTTCTTGGGTCATCTCTTCTTTTGTATCTGATTCCTACAAAATGCTATTTGCAGCTAGCTCTCCTGCAGGATTTAACTTTTAGTCTTAATTCTCTTCCCAGATCAAATGAGAGATTTCTATCTTACGAAGAAAGCTCTTTTTTGCAATGATTTTTTTTGAAAGTATTTCTCTCACAGGCACAGCAAGTCTCCTGGAGTCAGAAGTCTTTAAATAAATCCCAAACAATACTCAATAGAGTGAGAAACCTGGACGAGGCAGCAATTCTAAACATGACAGCAGAGATAACAGACAGTGAGTTTTACTCATCAAATTACAGCAACAGGATAAGTCAGTTAAATTTGAACTGAATGCTGAGGAGCAGCATATCACAACACAGTTGGCAACAGCATCTTCCCATGCTCACCTGAGCTGTGCGATACTGCACTGCGTGCTCTCCAATGAGGGTTTTATGCTGCAGACATTTGAGAGTACTGGGAATGTCATTACTGACAAGATGGCAAAATCTGGGAAGGACATGAAGAATAGCAAACCCAGCAAATATCAAAGGGGCTAGAAAAACTGATTAACAAGGACTATTTTTTAAATCTCTACATGAGGGCTCTGCAGTGACACTATAAAAGCCTGTAAGCATTTTAAAGATTACAAAAATATCAACATGAGAGAGAGAATGTAAAAGAGAAACAGAAAGCTTTTAATAGCTATCAAAGAAAGTACTGACAGGTACAAGGGTGTATATCAACTAACAAATGAACAGTACATCACATTTACAAGCAAACGAGAGAAGACATTTGGGAGCAGTTATGTTTATTTCCCCATTGAAACTCCGTAATCAAATAGGTTACCAAGGTTATGATGGATCTGTTACTGTCTTCTCCAATGACAATTAAAATTATTCAAGTCTAGATTTCACTTTCAGAATGCTTTCATCATAAGAGACTCAGCCTTAACAACTCTATTTTCATATCCCAGTGCATGCCAGACATCCAGCAACTGCGCTCTGCAGTACAAAGGTGATGGATGAAGACACAGAGCAACTTTCAAGAAGCTTTGCTGGGAGCCCACTCCTATCTTTGTGTCTAAGGTCCCAAGGTTGAGCTGAAGAACATGGAGTTCCCCTGACTTAGAGGTGCATGAAACAGAGAGATTCCGTGTCATATTAGCTTATCAAGGGAGATGACAAAACAATGTTGATTTGGCTAATGCCTGTCACCACAAATGGGTCACAGGTTTAGTACTTCTGCCACGAAAAGAAAAAATCCTTATTATTTTCGTAAGTAGTTCACTGGTAGTTCCAGAGCAGAAAACTGTGGAAGGATACTGCCCTCCCTGTCAGCTAGCCTATGGCAGAAAGTAACTCAACCCTCTGCATTGAGTTCAGTTATTGCTACTGCTCTTGTTATTCAGACAATAGCAAAGTCACTTTTCCTTTACTTCTCTTACATGTTATAATTCATTTATCAGCTGGCTACCACACAATTTCTAAACGTTTTGGAGGAAATATATCCTGATAATTCCTACTGGATCCTCAGAAGAGGCGCTGAGCTATTTTTTAACCTTTGTTGCAGGTTCTCACATAGGAAGATCATTCTGCTGTTCTGAACAATGGTTGGCAAAAAGAGAGGACAATGCTTAACCCTATTTCTTTCATTCAGGAAGATAGCAAAATACATTCAGTGATGTGTATGATTCTAGTTTGCTTCAAGGCACGTTACCTGAAGAAAGCTACGGGAGAAATGAACCCTATATAAAGCTGCAAGTTCTTACAGAACCATTTTTTGGAAAACAGATGCGCAAGCAAACCTGAATACCATGTGGCTTATCCTATTCCTTTCTTTCCCCTGTGACCTCCAGATAATTTGCCATCTCCATATGTGAAGATGGAGAGAACCTGTGAGAAGACTGAGCTGTGGTGGCCTGGAACAGCAGGTATTTTTAAAGGGGCTGAATAGGTTGGTAGCATCAAATCCACTAATCTATTTTCTTATCTCTAGCTGTAGTGGACCAGATCCTTTGACTAAAGTACAAGGATCATGTTGACAAAGGTGCTGACAGCTATTTCTGTGGTTCTCTAGTCGTGTGTCTAATGCAATGAGGAAGTCAGTCTAAACCTCCCTCCAGGATAAGGTTATGTTATTTACATAACAGCAGCAATGCTCCCACCTGAATTTAGAAGCTCCCTGCTGGCTCTTTCATGCTTCCCAACATACGTAATTGTAATCTGAAGGGAGCTGTGCTGATTTACAGCACCTGAAATCTATTCACCTCACTTTCAATTTAGATCTTGCTACAGAAGACATACAGACACAATCACCCAAATCTCTGTTAATAGGGTCCATCACAGTCACATATCTAGTTCTATACATCACATGGAAACATTTACAGACTAACACAATCCTTTTTGTTATTTTGGTCATGACTGAACTTGCCCAAGTTAGAACTGTTAAAATTAGTCCAACATGACCAAGTAGCAGAGCAGCTTCTACTGCTTCTACTGCAATTTCATATGGCTTACATGGGTTCTGGCAATTTCAGGAATAAACTGCACTAAAAAGAATGTCTAATAAACCGTTTACTGCTGACAGAAGAAAAAAGATTTTTATCCACTTGCTAGGCAGGGTTATGACTGTTTATTTTTCCATTTCTGTAACTATTTAATCTTGCAACACATTACTGCATGGAGAACTCATTTACAACTGCCTTTTCAAATTAAGCTAATGTGCTTGTGAGGAAAAACATTGGATGTTACTTAAACTTAGCAGTACTGGCTACCAATCACCTGGGGAAAATGACTTCTTTCTTCCCAAACAACTTTTTTTTTCTTAAAAGTGGGGCTAGAAAAATAAAGGCTGGATTTAGCCTGCTTGTTCCCAGGCACATACTCCCACAGCTCCTTTTATCATGGCACATATTTAGAAAAGCGACAATAATAATAGTGTGTCTGTTCCAAGAGCAAGTGGCAACGGATGTTTTTAACAACAGCATAACGTCAGAAAGTCAACTTCAACAGCACATCCAAATTCTAATCTACATTTTAAAAATCCACTATCTTGTTATTGCTTCGGTTAATCAGAAACCAAATCTACCATTCTGCTATTGTAAATTTACACAGCCATCTCTCAATCTGCAAGCAACAAAAGAGGCTTTGATTTTACAGTAGGTTAACTGTTTGGAGGAGAGTAAGTTCATACAGTCTGAAAAGTCTCGTTTACTGATAACAGAATCATTAACAGGTCAATCATCCATCTAATACCAAACTCAGAATTACCCTGAATGAAACAACTACCCCAAAACCTCACATTCTTTATCCAATAAATCTCACTTTCTTCAAACAACAAACTCAAAGAGTAACTGTGTCCTCCAAACGCACTCTTTGTGCAGGCAAAGCCAGGCAAACAGGACAGAGGGGTGGAGAAGACTTCTACCTTCCAATTTATGTAAAACCTTTTGTCACTACAGTTCTCCATAGCCCCATGTTTTTCTCAACTCCCTGCTTTGGAGAATGGAGAAATATCTTCAACAAAAGAATGCATCTTCTACTAGTACCAGTTTATGGATCTATTTTACTTGTGCACTCTGACAGAGGGAAAGTTTCTTTTCAGAAATCAGCAGTCTTATCTTGTAACTTCTTGCATGGCAGATAAGTGCCCCCAATAACTACCTGATGCACCTCAAAAAAGGGATGTTTTTCCCTGATGTCCTATCTTGCATTTCCCTTTTTCACTTTAATGTTTTTGTGCCTTAAGTGTTTCTACTTGAAATAGTTCTCATTCCTTCTAGCTTCTTAAAAGCTTCTTTAATCCAACTAATGCCAAAGGTGACAAAAAGAATGAGTATACCACACCGGAGTGCTGCTGAGGCTCTTCACTCAACTTGTCTAGGACTTACTTATCCTTTCCTTTTCCCCACCCTCAGAAGCATCTTGAACAAATACAACTCTACAGCTCTGAGCACAGTCCTGACCTGGGAGAGATGTGGACTGTCACCGCCCTCTAAGACCTGAACTTCTATTAGGCGCAGAATAATAGTTTGTGCACACATCCAATCTCTACTCCTGTGGCTACATATGGCCATTTGGGTATGCAGACAAAAAAATCATATCTCCTTGTGAAAGGAGACCCATACTCAATAGTTGAAAGCCTGACAGTGGTATTAGAAAGTGAAGCCATCATTGCAGTGATATAGTTGAGAGATACAAAACTAAGAAAGAAGGTTGCTATAGTTATAGGCAAGAGTGTGCAAACTAGAACACTGAGTAATGATACAATATCTGGATGTAAAAGGCTGGTTATACCTGGAATAACAAAAACCAAGCAAAAGCTGTTCTCTGAATGTTTTCCTTCTCATGTTACACTAGCAGTGAGAAGGGAGTAAGCAGGTATTAGCCCTTCATTAGCACTGCTCAGTGATGGAACTCCTCTTGCATCACATGACACACTTACAGACATGAACTGACTGAGCTGCCATCAGTTAGATATGGGCTACATTTTCACCGCTTTAGTCTCTCTTTAGGCATTTGCTTTCTCAAGAGTATTAAGAGTGGCTATACACTGCTCCTCTACTTCTATTGCCACATCACTAAGAATTATGCAATAGAGTCTGCCTAGTATCAGAGTTATCAATTTTCAATATGAATCATCTATTCTAGTGCAATACATTTTACTTCGGTACTACTCCTTCCTTTCATGAAGGATGTCTGCTCATTTCTGGCATCTGGTCCTGATGTGCTTTTGAGAAGCCTGAATAACCTCTGATTACCAGTACTGACTCAGTGGTAAAGAAATAGGAAAAAAAAAAAAAAAAAAAGAAAATACCCTTGAGCACAGAATCATGAACCCTTCCCTAGCTCTGATTTTCATACACTGCATAAGGACAATAATACCAGACTGTCAGAAAATGTGTCAAAAATGATTACATTCTGCCGTGATAGGAGCTGTGCAAGACACAAAGAATTCTACTGATGAGTAGAACAGCTGAGAGTAAACAAACTCTCCCTGAAAGTTCAGTTCACATTTAAAAAACCAATCACACAGTAGCAATCCAACCATGTTTATCTTCTCCAAATTTTGGCAAAGTAACTACAGGAGCAACAGCTATCATTTGTATGACACACAGGCTGCTAGCCTGTGACAAATGTTACGCTAAAACCTTTCAGATCCTTTTCTAGGTGCAACATTTACTATGCCCACAATGTTCATTAGCAAATTCCTACAAACTGGTAACAACTAATTACCACATACCTTCTCCAGCTCAAGGGTGTCCCTCCTCCCAGCAGCTTTTCTTTAGCCCTCCCTGTGACTACCTGCTGCAAGTCCCCCCGTGTTATTGTGGTCTGTCTTAAACTTGAGCAGCAAACCTTACCCAGTAGAGACAGACAGGTCTCTTGTCAACCCCAGACTTTACTTGGAAAATGTAATTTTTCTCTAAACACATACTTGATCTTAAAAACTAAAGAACCTGCCAGTTAACAATGACAATGAATTTTCTGTGAAAATTCTGTGAATCTTTCGCATTTCCTTGAAACTCACCCAAAACTATGACTTTTCCAGAGCTTGGCAAGTTCTATTTTACTTAGAATTCATGAAACCTACTTGTTGGTTTGCCTTTGGTGTTGTATGACCATGTTTTTCTCATGGATAGTTTCCAGCAATGCAGTGGCCAGTGATTTGAGATCTGAAATGGACTGTGGTGTGGCTGGTAGGCTACATCCATGATCCTCCGACAACAACTCTTGGACTGTAATATTAAAAACACAAATGAGTTTTGGCTTCTCATGTAGCGAGACATGACACAAGCATTTACTTAGCATGAAAGAACTTTCTCATTACTGAAATTAATACAGATATTGTTCCTTTCACTTACAATCAAAACCAAAAGCCCAGAAATGTAATTTATAGCTGGCATAAAGATGCTGGCTTTCTAAGCTGATCATCATTGCACAGCAATTAACAGAACAGATGTAGGCAGACATACCTTACGTTAACTCTGCTTTTGGAAAATTATTTTTGCTCAGAAGGAAACAAACTTATTCTTCTACAGGCCTACAGATCAGTAAAAATCGGTCATTTCTCTACTACTTACAGTAGAACATAAGCCCACAAAGAAGCTTTTATACTACTTTTAAGAATAATTACATCCTTCAGGTTATTTAAGACTCATGCTAAAATACAGTCAACCATGAACTTTTCCTCTGCAGCTTTTACAGCCTGTACCTCTCAACTGTATCAGACAGTTTGCTAGTATCGCTAACTTCTGTAACTAGAATCTGGCTGTGCCTCTATGTATATAATGTAATTTATCTGTATGTATGAAAGTACATGGAGAAGAGGACAGAAGAGAAGTCAAAAACAGAACAGCAAGTTTCAACCTACCATGACAAATGCTACTGATCTTGTGTGTATGAATACCCCAACACCTAACAGTAGGGTGCCAGGCGTACAGTTTTGCTCAAAGAATTTTCTCTTCCCTTTTCTTTCCTAAACTTGGTATTTTCTTTGAAAAGTGGAAAAAGAGATTACTCCATTTTGCTACCCACGAAGAAACATGGGACGAAAGTCTTTCTTGCAAAACATCATAATGTAAAGGCTTCTAAAAACAGTAGCAGAAATCCTGACTTAGGGCCCCTCCTCTGTCACCTAGTGTATGAATTGACTAGGAATACAAACTGTGATTACCATTCTTAGCAGACCAAAGAGATGAAGAAACAAGCGATTTGTCAGGGTAAAGTTGCAGAAACATTTACAGATTTTAAAAAAGATAAGACTGACAGGGGAGAGAATGAATGACAAAAGAGTAACAAAAGGAGCAGCAGTACTGAAGAGGCAAATTCCATACTCTCAAGTCAACTGAGAAAAGGATAAAAAATTAACACATAATAATAAACAGGAAAGAGAAGAAAGATTTTGTTTTGGCTGGTAAGGGAAGAGTTATTGAAATTAAGAGGTAAGACAGAAGGAGGAAGGAATTCAGTGGGATAAGCACCACCATGCTGCACTGATGTAATACCTTGCTTTGCAGACAGGACTCCAGTCAGAGCACTGCTACTGGATCTACCATGAGTCTTTGAATTCTTTCGTCTCTCTAGTGCAGTCTAAGGAAACAACAAACATCTTGTTTAGAAAAACAGTAGCAAACAAACCCTTTTGTTAAGAGTAAAGAAAATGGAACTTTGTATTTTGGTCTCAGAACAACTCTGCAGGCCCTAGAGCTTACACCCATAGTAACTCATGGGAGTGCGATCCCTGGAGTAGTACTGTCCAGCCAGAACAGTCTTTGCAATGTTACAAAGACTCATTCTATCTCACTGCTCTTTACTGTAGTCTCCCCCACCCACAACTGTAATACATTTTGAAGACTTCCCTACTGTTTAATCGTCTGAGTGCCAGTGAATATACTGCAGTATCCTGCAGAGAATATCAGTTAGGAACAAAATCAGACTTTTCCCAGCATATCTTTGGATAGGCTTCAAAGGGAAAGCTCAGGCTCCTCTATCAGTTTCTAGAAGCCCTTTTAGTAGCAAATACTGACTTTCAGGAATTAGCAGCAGAATGATCCTGCTACAGAAGTCCAGCTCTTCCAAAACAATTGCAGTTCTGTGAAACTGAGTTCACCAAGATGCTCATTTCTCACCAATAAACTAACTCACACGCTGAGACACCCAAGTCATTAAGTGTGAACAGACACTGAAATTGGTACTTTGAGGATCTTTGTTCACACATAAAAAGCAATTAGTGCTGTGACTGTTTCATAGTGACCTAAATGGTTAAGAAGTCTTATTGACAGTCCTAAGACAACCCTTCTCATGCCCTGACAAGCAGCCCTCCCATCCCACACTGCAAAATCACTTGCAGAAGGAAACGAGAGTGCTTGACTTCAGGAAAAG
>JAVHNF010046624.1:0-29695 GCA_034783455.1 Micropsitta finschii
TAGCTTGGCAGGTGGCACCAAGGAGCATTTCTGAATGTGTAACACCTCACGTAGAAGCAGGCTGGCTTGATTCTCCTGCTGACTGCCAGGCACAGCAGCAGAGAACAAAAGGCTCCAGAGGTCATGTTATTCCCCTGTCCTGGCAGCCCAGGTTTGCTCTCCATAGCTACAGACCTGAGCATTCTTTACAGTCTAGTATTAAATAACTCAGGCAAGGGGATTTTCTACCAGTTTCTCTAGGGAAAGTACTCCATAGGAGATTTCAGATACAAGGTCAGAGGCCAGCATGAGTGAGTGCTTTCTGGCTCTGCTGGCAAAGTTAAGCCTGCTGCCTTCCTGCTGTCCAAGCAGAACTGCAGGACCTCAGGGAGCATGACCTAATTATCTCTGGGGCCATATAAAGGGAAGAATGTGGTGCCAAACTAGACTTTTACTACCTCTGCAGGCAGAGCATGGGGCTGAAAGAGGAACCTGTTATCCATGTCTCCTGTTGTTGACCACACAAAAGCAGGACTGACTCCACCTCAGCTTCCCAAGATGGGGGTAGGAGGAGGCTTGCAGCAAAGCCAATGTGATATGAAAGTAATGGCCAAGATTCCTGATTCTGCTCCAGGCCCTTGGTGCCAAGTAAGTCCTCCTGATAATTAAGTGCAACCTGTAATCTCTCTGCTGGGATCCCTCCAGAGCTGCAGTATTGCCACCAGAGTTAGAGTGAGGAAAACAAGCTCTTCTCACATAGCCAGGAACCACCTGGGGCAAGGAGAGGCAAACAAGACAGGGTAGAGCAGAGCTGTTCTCTTTTTGCCCCTGGGCAGCTTGTCAGCCCTACCTCTGCCTTTAGCCAGGAAGATATGGGCAGGCACTCCATCTCTTGGGAATGAAGGGAGGGAGGAGACAGGCTTCTGAGCAGCACAATTAGCTGCTGTCTCCTAGCCAAATCATGCCTGTACCACTCTTCCCTTACTTCCTGGAAGGCAGCAGATCCTAGTCTCTGCCGGGAAAGGGAGTAGCAGCAGAGGCTGGATGCTCACTCCCTCTGCTCCTCTACTTAGCCTCCCCTGGAACAGCAGGCTCTGTACCCCATAGGACATAGTGCTGTGGTCTGTCACCTCTCAGCTGAGATGAGCATGATCTGTATGAATGCCATGGCCTCATGCTGCTCTGTTCCTTTCCACCAGAGCCCATAGTCAATTGTTACCTTTAACCACCCATGGGTGAAGCAAACTTGCCCATGGTTGCTCTCTTATCTCAGGCTCCTAGCAATTATCTCCCTTCTCCAAATTCCCTGATCACAGCCTTCTAACTGAGGTCAGTACCTTAGCATACACACAGCAGCAACAAGATGTGTGCAAGGCAGACATATCTTTGCACTCTCTTGCCAAGAAGCCCTTAGTGTGTTTTCCTTTGCCAGTTTAGAAACTGTTACCCCCCTCCTCCTTTTTCTATCTGTCAGCAGAAAAGGTGCTAATCAGCTGTTGTGGCTACTCCCTGCATTGCAAGCAGGACTGCACTTGTGTTGAATCACTGCTGTGTTCCTCTGCCTTAGTGTCCTCACAGAAGAAAGAGGAGGAGAGTAACAAGACTACAGCATGATACAGTGTGAACTAGGCTGATGGATGTAGAGATCCCTTGCTGTATTAGGAGCAAATCACATTCAGAAACTATTGATCAGTCCTATTCAGGAATGTTTGCTGTTTTTACCTTCCATGTCTGGCCTCCTTACTCATTATGGTGCTTCTTCTCTCACTGAACTGTCTGCCAGCTGTGGCTGCTCCTGGCTATCAGCAGAGCTGCTCTGAATTATGTTCTCTCCATTGCTATCTCTGCACTCCATGCAGAAGACCTGTTACTTTCTTAGGGCAAACCACATTCCTTCCCTGATATAGGGAGGGGGCAGTCACCTGACCTAACTGTTGGCCAGATACAGATGTTCTGGGTCCTATAAAATATTGAAAAAGTCTGTCTAGTGCAAAACCATGTTCATGTATTTGAATTATGAGCCTGTGTAGTGATCAGAGACTGCTTCCTTGAGGCACTGTGAGGTTCTCTGCACAGTAGTGACTCCAGCTAGCTCCCTCTTGTCAAGATGAGCAAAGACTCAGCCTTCCCTGAAGTTCCTTTCCTGCCTCACTGCAGCCTGCAACACTCCTGTGGTCAATGCTGGTTGGAGATGCTGCACTCTCTGGATAGACTACAAGCTTGGAAGTTAGAAAAGGAGACAAAGCCCAGTTTTCCAGCTTGTTTGGCTGAGCAGCTGCCATGTTTGCAATGTCTCCCACACTGTGTCAGCAGGGAAAGCATTGATGAGGGGTGTAGTCAGTCTGTTCTCATCTGCCTGCTGTAGCAGAGCTTGTGCTCATCTAGGATATGGGTGTGTGCTGCTGGCTTCCTGCAAGGCACAGATCCAAAACTCAGTATGGTTCGGATAGGTCTAGGGAATGGAAGGGTTACATTCATCATGTTGCAGAGCCACTGTCCAAGCCCCTGCTATGGGTTCAGTTTTTTCACAGGAAAGACATTAGAGCTGAGGTCAGTTTGCACCTAAGATTATATGCATAAGGCATCAGAACAGGGAGAGCCTAGGTTTGTTCCAAAGGTGACACTCAAGCAATGTTTAAAAATTAAAAAACACAAAGATGTGCATTTTTTGTGCCAATTCCACTTCTCTACTGACTTCAGTGACTACGACTGGTTGGGCTATTTAGTTTCAGGCAACTGAACTGACTGCAGAATAGAAGCTAGGAACATAAGTAAGGTACAGCAAAGTATACCAATGAGATTTACCTCTAGACTCCTATAGGATGAACTTAACAGGCTGTGTGATTGTTTTGTTTGTTCAAGTAAAATGAAGGTTTGTCTCACTTGAATTTGTTAATCTGCAGTGAGTGACTTAAGTGCACCTGGTAGTACTGGAATGGCTTTCCATCAGCTATGCAGATAGGGGAAAAGGAATAGCCTTACTCCTTTAAATTCCTAGCTATGCTGCTCGTTAGGTTCTAGATTTATTCTCCAGAACAACTTAAGTTCTTGAGTACTGACCTGTTCAAAAAGGCATTGCCGAAGGCATTGAGTTTCCTGAATGGTTTTTTGGGATCCACCACCAATGCATTTCCAGGAACGATTCCTTCCACATCTCCTTGCATAACTGCTATAAAGGAGTCAGTTGTAGGCTCTGGTCCAATCCTCATCCCTGGGAAATCCTGCTCCAGCAGGTACCTGTAGGTGAAAAAACAGGGTGTGGGCATGAGACATGAACTGCCTAAGGCCTAAATGAGTTGTACTGAGGATTGCAGTGTAATTCCAAAGCTCCAGAGTATGGATCCTTCTGAGGCTATTTTTAGCACTGTCACTGAATTGTTTGATAAATGTCATGGTAGCTTTTCTACTCAGGACCTCCCTGTTTAAAGCTTCCTTACTTCAGACGGATTAAGCAATTTTGATGATTATAGCTGCTGGGAAGAAAGTCTCATCATGTTTGATCATTCTGTGTATTTTAATCCTCAAGACATTTGGAACAGACTTAGCACAGCAATGTAAAACCAGCAGTTCACTGCAATCACAGAGTTAATCCTGAAACCTTACTGGCCTTCGGTGCCCATAGCAATTACTCCATTGCCGCTCATTTCAGCCGACTCATCCAACTAATGAGCTTAGCCCCCCCATCCAAATCAGTTGCTCATATGCCAGCTTCTCCTGTACTTGACTGTTGAAGACTCAAATGTCCCTTCTTGTGTGCTTCTCCAATGCATCTACAGGTCTGCATTACAGACTGCTCAAGCACATTGAGCATAAGCATGTGGGTGGCAGAGTATATCCTAATGTTTGTTATCAACCTCAACAGAGCAGTAGAGTACAGCATCCCTTATGATTTCCTCAGCCTCTGGCAGCTTCTCTGAAGGTACAGTTTGGCAAATTTCAGGGAATGGTGCTGTAGGACTGTGAATATGATGCTGGCAGCACATCCGGACTTACCCTGCCAAGTTCAGGGTGTGTCAGTGGTGTGCATGGGGACAGCTCCCTTTAGGTCATGAAGGAGTGAAATGTCATCACTGAGACCAGGTCTATGTCTGTGGGTGTAGAAAACATCTCACATGCTGGTCCTGTCATGAAAACTAAGACCACTGTGTCCATATGGCTTGCAAAAGGTAGGTTTCAGCATTAGATGATGTTGGACCACCTGACCTGGTGTTACATGAAAAACATAATGATTGCCAGGTTATCAAAGTTCATATTCTACTCTGTTGCTTGTTGTCAGCAGTGAGCTGACACTTCTGTTGCTTTAACCTAATCTTTAGTAGGTAGAAAGATACTGAGTGGCTGTGATGATAGAAGTACATTCAGGGGATGGGGGAAAAAGTAAATGGTAGAAGGGTTTTTCATGATTGAGACCAGTAATATTCACTCAGGTGAGTCTTAGGAGAGAGGGAAGGTTCCTACTGGCATGTAAGCTTGTGGTAACTTTCTGGGCTTCCTGATTTCACCGTTATTTTACCAGAGGTAATCACCATCGGTGCTTAAGAACAAAAAATTATGCTTGTTCACCAGGGCTATTTAGTGACACTGTATCAGCAAATACATCTTCAGCTCCCAATGGGCAAGTCCAGATTAATTGAATCTAGAGGTAAACCAACCAAGTGCACATCCACAACATACTGCAAATCACTGCTACTTATCTGGCTTGGTACACATTAGTGAAGAGAATGGTGAAGTTACTCTTCCTACAGCCAATGTTATCCATATTTCCCCTAGAAGATGACCACTTCCTTTATGGGATACATTTTATCATGTATTTTTTGTGCCTTTCATCCAAAGTGTTTTCCAAGTCCTCTGCTCACCAGACCACCACCAGAAGTGACTTTTGTTAATGGGAGCAACTCTGATATGAAACAGGAACTGCTTAGCCGTTCCCAAAAAACTGAAATAATCCAGGAAGGAGTCCAGGAAGGGAACAGCACTCTGACGTCCTATACTAGGGTGGATACATCCTATCTACCAAAATCCTATGCAGGGGTTCCTTGAACTTTCCTACAGAAGTAGGTCATTATTTAACAATAGCAGGCAGTAGCTAATCTGGTATATGCCACCTCCCTGGCTGGTAATCACAATACACCTTCCTGGCAGCTAAAGTAACTTTTCTCTATGTTAAAGCAGCCAAGGAGGAGACACTTTTCTCCCACCACAGGGTCTGTACACCATCATATGAATCTTCTTGGCTCTATTCTCTGGAAGGCTTTTTACACTGAAACAACTATTTGCTAGGTTAGAAGCCACTTGGCCAGACTCTGGAACCTAACTCACACCTCCTGGATGGCAATTAAGAAATGTTACCCCTGCTGGACATCACTGCAATGGCTAGTCACGGCTATTGGCTTTCCTCTGCTCTGCTTTGTACTTTGCTTTTGGTCTCACATAACATATTTAAGAGTGATATACAGATGGGCATTCACTGAATCCACAGAAGTAAATAGGAGTTCTCTTTCAAATACTAGAGAGAAAACAAACAGGTTTATATAACAACTGTCAGATGCAACAAGTAGAGAGCTTTTGGGAAACACTCCCAATTCCAGGTCATAGCTTTGCCATAAACAGTAACCTGCTTGTTTTCCTACAAGTTTGAGATGCACATGTAATATGATAGCTGTTGAGCAACAGGACAAAAAACCCTGGGTGGTTGTTTCTCAGAAGCTTTTCTATAAATGACAAAGTCTAAGCTAAAGACCTGCATGTAATAGCAGCACTCCTCCTCCAGGAAGGCTGCTCAAGAAGCATTTTATCACAGCTCCACTTAGCTCTTTCAAAGCATTTATGTGGTTTTCCTGTACAAGATTTAAAAACAAAACAAAAACCAGAAGCACTCATACAGAAGTAGCTACAAGCCAATATTAATTGACTTAATGTGCAACAAGTGGTATGAAATCAGAGAGATGAAGATCTGCACTGCCTAGTATCATAGCATCTATTTTAAGTAAGGCTTCTCTGGGAGACTTGGGTACATTGTACAGCAGGGTGTCTGCAGCACAAGAATCTCATTGTACACAGGACAAATACAGGATTTATTGACACTGTCTGAGGGGGGGAAGGCACTTCTGCTAGGCAGTGACACAGTCTGCCTCTGCTAGCAGAAGCAAGCTAGAGAACACATGCAATTGTCACATTTGTGGGGAGTTCTGGGAGAGAAGAGCAAACAATATCTACGGAAAACACCCGTGAGCAGCAAGCAATTCCCCCTGCCAGTACAGCATGCCTTACTCTGACCTGCTGAGCGTATTTAAGGGCCTGTGGGAGTGACATGCAGCCCGAGGGAAGCCTGCAGACTGCCAGGCCAAGAAGTGAATGTTTCTTTTCTTAATGACCAATCTGCTTTTTGGAGAAGTGTGTGGAGTTAGTATGTAACTGGAAGCATCACATTGTTTTCCTCATTTCAGGCCTGCTCCTGGTGAGGGACAAGGGTAGGAAAGCTGCAGTGGCAGCCTGGCTTAGGGTACCTGAGATGAGTTTTGAGCAGCATTGAAGCCAGGGGAGGAGATCCCAGGCTCTCTGGGCAGGAATGCCGCAGGATGTGGGGGAAGGGGCTGCCTGCCTGTGATGAGTCATGCAGGAGCCATGCAGGATGCTGCTGTGTGTGGTGGTAGCAGAGGTGATGCCGAGTTGGAAAGGGAAGAAGGGCAGAGCAGGAGGAAATGGTGACAACTGCCTGGTGCAGGCAAAGATGAAAGGTTCAGGGCCACATGGAGAGGTCACACCAGAGCTCTGCATATAGCCTGTAACAAACAGTCTGGAGAGGCCAGGACATGTAAATGATTAGCTGGAGCAAGAAGGGGTGGCTACACCAGAAAAGCAAGCCATGGTGACAGCTAGTAGGGCTCTGGCAGGCTTGTTTATTTTATTAGCAGGATAGCTGGACAGAAGCCATGATTATTTTTAGACAAGACCACAGAATCTAAGTTAATTAGGAGACTAATGTTCTGTCCTGCACTCCCACCCTCTTACAGGAAACATAAAAAGCAATAACATAAAGGCAGGCTTCAGTGACATCCTGCTGTGGATGTCAGATATTCTCAGGTAGAAATGTTACCTTGTCCTCGCCATCACGGTCTTTCAGACCCTGGCACTGCAGAAAAACCTCAGCCAAATTTATGCTGAGGAAAGAAATGGGAGTGAGCAAGGAGAGAAGAAAATGCAGGAATGGAAAAGCTGCAGTTAATGACACTATATTTTCCACACAGCAAAATAAGGCTCAATCCTCTGTGTCCCTGAAAGCAGGGGAGAACCAAGAGCCTGGTTCCACTGAAGACAAGCCACTGCTCTGGTCTCACTCCACTGGCTTTGCCCCCACTCAACTCACCTTCTTCCTCCCCACCTCAGCCTCTAGGAATGTTTCTCACTGCTGACCTTGACTGCCTTTTTTCTGCCATCAGCTTCTGACAAGACAGCAGTCTCACTGCAACATGCTGCAGCTTTGGTGCTTCAAAGCCTTGCATTTCTTCCTTGAATCACCTCAAATTTCCCAAGAACAAGGAAAGATGGCTGGGAGACAAACCTACCTCAGGTAGGTGACTAAGGTACTTCTTTAACAGTGAACTGGGCCTGAGTTCATTCTACACAAGTGCTTAGTGATACTAAGGCATTTCCCTGAATTGCATGGCAGTACAAGCAGGATGCAATGCAAGAGTGGAATGAGTACATAAGGATAATACTAATTATCACCCATCCTGACAAGATCATGGAAGAGATGTCCAGAGGCTGTTTCTTGCTTCACTCTACTGCCCAGACGTAAAGGTTGCCTCCCCTCCCACTTCCTCCCCCAGTCCCCTTTAACTCCTCCCTGCTCTGTTTTAGCTCCCACTTGCCTTCCCACAATAACTCTGGATGCTAATCTGGTGCTTATCCCAGTTCTCTAGTGAC
This sequence comes from Micropsitta finschii, assembly GCA_034783455.1. Taxonomy (NCBI): domain Eukaryota; kingdom Metazoa; phylum Chordata; class Aves; order Psittaciformes; family Psittacidae; genus Micropsitta; species Micropsitta finschii. The sequence continues at coordinate 7,906 of JAVHNF010046624.1, forward strand.
CAGTGCCTGTGAGTTCACACTGAAAGCCCATCACAAGCAGTACTGGGTTTTTTGGCAGCTCTTGCCTTTGGTTGGGAACACAGTGAAGTAACAGACCCTTACGTGCCTCCTACTGTTAAGAGGCCCTGGGGTTCTCAACTTTCACCTTCTTATGCACAATTTTACACAGAGGGCAGCTCTGCCTTCCTATAAGGCCACCTCAGGTCCATTTCGTACTCTTGTGAAGTGGAAGCTCCTGGTCACTTCTGCTTGAACACAATCTCTGGGTAGGCTCATCCCAGCCCTGTGCACAGAGAAGGCTGAGAGAAGAAAACACAAGCATGAAAGAAATGCAGTGGTCAGGGACTCAGATAAGCTTGCTGACAGCAGAGCAAAGGGGTTGTGTCCTATGCCACATGAGTGGGATGCCTGCAACATGCCTCAGAAACCTGAACTTCTTGCAGAAGGCTCTCAGGGTTACAGAAAAAGGGCTTTACTGAACAGAAAGGGGCAAAGGCAGGAAGTCTCTGCTAACAACAGCATGCAGGTGAGACTGCAGAGAAATGCTGATGCTGGCAATCCAGGCAGAAGCATTTGGAAGAGATGCTCTAGCTGCACAGCCAACAACCTCAGGAATGGATATTCAGCAACCTCCTCATGTTCAGGGGAGGTTCTACTCTGAGTGTCAGTAACCCAGAGGACAGAAAACACCTTTCAAACAGGTTTGGCACCAAGTAACAGAACAAAGATCTAGGGTGGAACCAGACAGCTATGCTACCTAGCCTCTCTCATCCCTCTTTACCATCTACCAGACTTGCTCACATGACAAAAGCCTTTTTACTCTTAAACTTTGTTTGCTAGGTGTGTGACAAGGTAACAGAAGTGCATTCTTTACTTGGCTCCTGGCCAGGACATTAAGCAGCAGGAATATTACAGCAGACAACCCACTGTGCCCCCCTGCATTTCTCAAGGTCACTCCTTAACAGGTACAGGCCATTTGATTCACCTCTCTCTACTCCTCACAGCTCCCTTCTCCACCAAGAAATACTGTTAGAACAAAGGTCTGGCTCCTTGTGGCTTTCGTCCAGATTTACACTGGGGTAATTCCACAGATTTCAACACAACCACACCAGAAAAAGGCTGGAATTTAACGTTAAGCTTATGAATCACATAGGAAACACAGCACAGCTTCAGCTATGATCCCAAGAGAAAAGCTGCTGCAAGTTGAACTAGCAGCACGGCAGAACAGAGATCCCTGCAACCAAGTTCGGCTGGAAAAGTTTAACCCTCTCTCCCACAGCTTCACATCGAGCTGCTGCTGGCAGCTGCCCTTTCTTTACAGTCAGGAATGAACTTACTGCTCCCAGCACCTCAGCAGTGCAAGGACAGAGTTAAACCAGAGCTTACTGTTGGGAGTCCTGAAGATGGGCAGGTCTCTTTTGCACACACATGCTACTCAAGCTAGGTTCTGCACCTTTCCTCTGGGCACGGTGCAGGGAAAGACACAAGAGACCACTTCCTAGGTGCCCCGGGCCATAGGCTGTCCCACCACCTAAAACCTGGAAACAATGGCTGTCAGAGGGGGTTTACCCTGACCGGAGCAGTCTCAGGGGTACCCTGCACCAGGCTTCCCGCAGCTTTTGCACTTTGAATGGACAAGAGGGCCCCAAGTGACTCACGTCTCCACACTAATGCCCTGCCTGCATTCCTGCCCCACATTTGCCACGTCTGTGTTCCATGGGATATCTCACACCACCCTGTCCTGGAAAAAAAAAGCACTCCCAGAGTTTGAATGGAGGTGGCTTCCCAACGGAAAGCTGTTAATGGGCACCACAGGCGCGAAGGGGAGAACAGAAGGATCGGGGTGTAATACGGGTAGGAGAGGAGCCCCACCACAGCCCACGGGCACTAAGGGTGCAAGCACACTCTGAAGGAGCCGGGAATTTACCTGATGAAGGTGGTCTTCCCGGTGGAGTACTGCCCCACGAGGAGCACCATGGGCTTGTTGTCGAAATCGGCATCCTCCAGTGCAGGTGAGTGGAACTCATGGAACTTGTAGTGCTCTTCCAGGGGAAGCAGCTTGGTTTTGTAGAGCTTTTTCAGGCCCTCGCTGACCGTCTGGAACACTTCAGGGTCCTTTCTCCGGCGGTCATCGGTGCCCAACCAGCTGAACATCTTGGGGCCGCCTGAAGCCAGCTCCGCAGCGACCACCAATGCTGGGCCGGGGGGCGGCGGGCCTTGGGGGGAGAGCTACCGCTGGCTGGGCTGGCTGCGGGGCGGGCTATTCCCGCATGCCCGCTCCGCCCGGGAGCGGCGGGGTGACCTGGCAGGCCTCGCTCCCCTCCAACGCCCACCCGCGAGGGCCGCCTTCCGTTACGCGACCCGCACACGGGCGGTCTCAGCCGGGAGAAGATCGCCGCGGGAGGCTAAAAGCGCCGCTGGCCCTCGCAGCCTCGGCTGAGCGGCGCACGCCTCCTTCCCTTCACGCCGCCGGCTCCCGGCGTGGGCATGCCGCGGAGGCGGGGCGGGCGGCGGCGGCAGCGCCCTCCGAGCGCGGCGGGCTGCGGTTAAGAGCTACCCTGCAGGAAATGGGCCGGCGCCGGAAGCCGGCGGGGCCTGGCAGGCACCGCCCGTTCTCCCCGGCGGGTGAAGCCGCGCAGCGCGGCGCCATCTTGAGGAGGGAGAGAGGCCACGACGCCCCCTGGGGGCCGAGGATGGGTTTTGCAGCCCCGCCGCCATTTTATTCCCTTTCTCACCTCACTGTAAAATAAACCCCTTCGTGTGCAAATTTAACAGGGACTGGGCTGCTTCTGAACGCCGCCACCCAGAGCTGGGACCACAGTCCTTCCCCAAACCCCTTCCCCAGTGACTCGGCTGCGCTGCTGCTGCACCTCAGTTCTCAGGTGCTTGCAGAGATGAGGCTGGCTGTGCCCAGAGGAGTTCACCATGTAAGCAGATGAGGCAGGCAAATTAGCTGCTGTCTGCACTCCTTTATTCCTCCAGCAATTAGGGCTGACAGGACAGCTGCCGAGAGAAGGCTGCAGCGCTGGGGCCAAACCCTGCATGGGTTTTCCATCAGTGGCCTGTTGCTTGTCCCCAGGGCCGGCCATCAGCCATGACAGCCCGCTGAGGGCCCCACCTCTTCACCAGTGAGCATATGGGACAGAGCAGGGAGTTTTTCCTATGATATCTCCCTCCAAACGACTTTTTTTCCTTGAGTTGATCCAGCGGGGAATGTGAAATGTGGCAAGAGGCAGCGTTGGAAGCAGTCCCACTGTGTGGCAGATGCCTGCCCTTTCCCAGCTATTTGCAGACGGGAGGAGCCCAGCCTTGTGTAAGCAGAGGTGAATTAAATGTGGTTGTTTCTCATGGGTTTGGGGGGACATCCAGAGATGAGTGCATCCCCCTGTGCCTGGACAACTATCTGGGTCCCTTTACGTGCATCTGGCTGCTAGAGCAGCCGTTTTCCTGGTTATTGTTCCTGTTGTGTCATCCCATGTGCTTGTACACTGTGGTATAGCCTGACCCATGGGGTGCAAGGGACTTCAGGGACTGGTTTTCTGGAAGAAAATTACAAGCTGACTGTATTTGCCGAAGGTCAGGCTCCTCTGCTTTCCTGCCAATGCCTAAAGCTGCTCTGAAAGTGGGATTAATGTTTTGAAACCTCCTTAAGACTGATTTCCCTCGTTTCTTTAGTTTTATAAGTTGAGATTTTTGGCTTTAAGAACTTAATAACTCCTTTTCCAGTGAAAACTCCTGAAAATGAAAGACCCCATAGAAATCATCGTGTTTTGGCAAGTATTGCTCATATTGTAGGAAAAAATCACTTTCATCTCCTAGATAGTTCTGCCATTTAAGGGCTGCACTGCTCCAATGCCATTCTGGTATTTCTACAGCTATATATGGAGTCTCTTTGGTGCTTATTCATGATATCCTCAGAGCTAAGCAAAGGTCAGGCCAGGAAGCCTTTGATTGTAAATCTCTGCAGGCCACCTTGGTGCCCTTCCTGAGTGCAATGAATAGGGGAGGAAAGCAAGGTTTCTGTTGTACAAGCTGTGGGAGCTGACTGCTACAGGTACAGGAGAGCCACGCTTGGCCCATGTTTACAAGAAGAGGGTATATGTTAATCATTAAGTTGTGCTAATCATAAATGTGTATACCAAATGGCCAGAAAAATGGTTTCTTGCCCTGCCTGAAGAGAGTTCCTTTCCTTTGGATTCTTTATCACCAGGGCAGATCACAGCCAAGCTTGACAGTTTTTATAGACTTTCTTTAGGTTTCTCACAAACGTTGCACAATTTGATTTACTTTTCAGTCTCTTTTCTTAGCCATTTGTCTTTGGAAGGCGGACTTCCTCAAGGACTCTTTTTATCTTGAAGTGTAGAGCTTGTCAAAAACAATGGAAAGTAAAATGAGGAGAGGAAGCTTAGGGTATAATGGGGTTTTTCGTTTTACCAGAATCTGAACTGAAAACTTTAATCTGTTTTCAGTGTTTATTCCTTTTCATTTGTGAAACATGGATGTTTTAATGGATGCTTTTTGTTGGACAGGTTGGTCTCATGGTGCAATATTTAGGCAATTTTAAAGAATAAATACTTAACGTTTTAGAAATTCTGAAACAGAAAGAGCACAAACCCAATTAAATATAATATTAATATAATTAAATATATTTTTAAAAATGATGTTTCATTAGTGGAAGAATGGCTGTTTATCTTGGAAGTTTCTGAGCTGTTCATGCACAAAAGGTCTCTCTTGTCCCATACAGAAACTACTCTACTGCTCAGGACATACCCACATCTGATACTGATGAGGGTATGCTACTGCCCTCTACTATAGAATTTGTCTTTTTCCCTCAAGCTGTGATGGATTTAACCATCATAAACCACGTTTAACCAGACTTTCAGCTCTGTATTTTCTCAGTCAAGTGCCTGCTGATGGCTGCCAGTCACTCAGCTGGATGCTTACCTTGACCAGGAGAGAGAGACTTTACTAGAGAAGATTCACTTCCACTCTGCTGGAAGTGAATGTGAAGGGACCAAGTCACATAGTATTTGCATTCAAAATGAAACCTAATTTTGAGGGGTGAAGCACAATGTTGTATAGCTGAAACTCGTTTCATGTGACATCAAGTCATGGTGACGTGCGTGTGTTTGCTTATCTCCTTCCTTAGGTTGGTCAGGTTTACTTCCTACAAAAGGTCAGCTGAGGAAGGGGACATTAGCAAGTTACTGAGCTGGAAAAGAGGTGGTGACTCAGTATTGGAACACTTTGATAGTGTGAAGAAACTTGTAGGAACAATGTAATTCAGTAAAATTAACTTCCTGACTGTGCAGTTACTGTCACTGTTTGTTCATTACCAAGTAAGAAACCTGAGCAGTGTCAAAAGTTCAGGTAACAATGGATTCAATAGGGAATAGTCAGGTTGTGCAAAACTGATGAGGGGAGAGGAAGGTGCAGTGGGTCCCCATAATTTAATCAAATACACTAATTTGATGAGTAAGGGAAGGACAGTTTCCTCTGGCTCAGCTAGATCAAACTTCTTTACTGCCTGCTGTTGACACATGGCTTAGGAATAAAAGTGTCTCCAGTGTAGTCTATGCTTTTCCTCACTAACTGCTGTGCCTTTACCACTCAGAACGCTGCTGCCTTGCTCTCCTGCCCTTACTGCTCCTTCAATTCCTCAGAAATATTTCCCATTATGTTTCTTCTACCATTGTTCTCATGTGGCTTAGCATGCACATGCTGTCCTTTTCCCTACCCAATTCATGCTGCTTTTATCTCCTCATTGCCTGGGGTGGAACAAGATGCTGGGATCCAGAAATGCCACTACAAACAGAGAATGTGGGATTGGCTAATGTATATATAATGAGGGGGAAGCATGCTTGCCTCCAGAGAGCTCTCTCCTTAAATTTGGACGGCAAATAAAACATATTGTATTGCACATAGGGTATATGACCCATGCAATGTCTTTAATGCTGCTGAAAAGAAAAATCCTCTTGAGCCTTTTGCCATCCTTGTGATGCAGAAGCCTGGAGGTTTCTCATATAACTCTTGGATGGTTTTGACTGTCTGTCATAGGATTTATACTTCCCTCAAACTCACATGAATGTTTCTTTTAGAAATCATTATGATTTAGTTATTGACAAAGTTGAGAGACTGTCATGGCCCCATCTGGTCTGAGAAAATGTGGGGATTTTGAAGGTTTTTTCTTTCTGTGTTTTGTCTTACCTGAAAGCAGAAACCTTGTTAAAACGTATTAAGACACGGTTGAATTCATCTTCCTTGTTGGTGATATTCGGAGAGACGTGGAGTTTTGTATCTTGACTAACCAAATGGCTAATTAAACAAGGAAGCTGCTGTCCGTAGAAGCGATAGGTGAGTCAAACGATAGTCTGCATGATAGTCTGACCTGTTCTTTCATGTCTTCTGTGGAATATTTTGCATTGGGCTTGTCAGAAATTTTCTGGCATTACTCAATATGCTTTTTTAACCCACCTCCTGTTTCTGCCCCAGTGCTTGACAGGTTAGCATTAGCTCTCGGGGTTACGTAGGCAAGACGTATATATACGTGCATGTACATGTGCACATGAATTCACAGATAGGTAGAGATAACATACACTATCTAAAAGCAGCAGATATCACTGCCAATTATCCTTCACTTGAGGACACATCTGGAAAGGTAAGACCTCAAATGCCAAGTGCTATGGGGAGGAATTTGGTGCTGGCATTCAGCAGTTGCCTGTGGCTAGCACAGACTTAGGATTTTGCAGGGGATTGAAAGGAGTGTAACTGTCATCTCGGCAGGATGCTGAGTTGAAGTTGTCCTCTAGGATCAGATGGGTGTATTAGTTACACAACGCTGCTGGCAGTGCTGAATGTACAGCTGCTGCTGTTCTTTCCTCTGGAAGTTGTAGAGAATGGCAAAAAGTTCTTATTAGCAAACATGAGAAGAATAGGTGGGATGTAAAGCAACTAGACGAGCCGCACCAGCTGCTCACATCACAGCTCCAAAGCCAAGCCACAGTTTGTACACCCTTGTTCCCTCAGTTCTGCTGTTTAGGGGTGGCTTAGGTGATACATGATCAGAAAGTATTCTGCAGAGATCAAAAGCTTCACCTGAATTAAATGGGAGTTGTGGGCAGTCAGAATCTCTATGATGATTATGAATAGGATGTGTAACTTTAAGCGCTGAAGGATAGATCTTGATGGGATTCTCATATTTCCACTGATTTCATTGTGACTTGGGCAATTTACACAGCAAAGAATATGTATTTTAAATTCTCAATCAGAGTCTTTAAAAGTGAATATTTGGTCAGGGAGGCATTGTTTGAAGTTCTGAAAGCCATCCAGGCATTTTTCCTACAGGCTTTTTGTTAACATCACTGGGAGGCTGTGGGGCAGATTCACTGCTCAGCCTTGAAAATCTCAGCACCAGAAGGTGTTTATCAACATTTGGGACAATAATCTAAGCACTGGGAATTCAGAGCAAGGTCCTCCACTTGTTGGTATGTGCATTCATTTTGTGAGAAAACACAGTTCAGTGCTTCTTTTCAGGATATTTTTATTTGCTAAAAAGCCAATAGGAAGAATGAGAGTCGGCTTTGAGTTTTTATTTCTGAAATCACCACTATATTTAATCAAAGACTTGAGATTGTACCTGCAAGTGCTCTTTTTATACTGTGTTTAGAGACTAATAAAGATTAACAAAGCCTAAAACAGTTACATTTCCATTTTGACTAATGACTACTAATTTCTGTAGCTAATGTTCTGCTGTATTACGAGAACAGTTGTAAAAGATGTCCCTGCATTGTTTGCTCTGCTCACCCGAAAATTTATTTTGCATGCAGACATTTGTTCTGTTCCACACAATCAGGAGCAGCTCCTCAGCATAGATAGATTGTATTCATTAAATCAGAGGAGATGAGAGTAAGGGGCTCTCATAGAATTCTTTCATGGTCCAATTACTTTTACTAAAAGTGAAGGATTTTCTGTGAATTCTTCAGATACTCATTTTAAGACTTAGGGACAAGGTATTTAAGATGTGAGACAGGTATAGAAGAAATCATAGGATGCTAATGCAGTGGAAGGATTTAGGTTGCAAACATACTACCAAGGGGAACGTGCAAATCCATCCAACCTACTGGTTCACTGTTTCCATCTAAAGCTTTTAACCTCTGTCTGTTACACTTGGCTGCTTTCCCTTAGAAATTTTAATTGCAGGAAGTGACCTGCACATACTCTGCTCCACCTGTGCCGGAGGACACAGTGGGACATTCCTATTCAGTCTGGTTTGGTGACAGTGCTGGGTGGAGTACAAGTGATTTCCAGGTATACCTTGGCTAGCTGTATGCAACCGTATCTGGCACCTGCTCATACACATGACTGCAGCCAGACAGCAGGTAGAAGAAGGTCGAAACAGGAGGTGGAACACATTGTAGCTGTCTAATGAGTGACTGTTCATGACACATAAAATGCTTCATTGCATCTTTTGTTCAGAGATTTCCAGGTAGTTTGGAAAAGTGTTTAAAACTATACACCTACAGGTAGGTTCAGCTGGGAGGTTTTCAAATCATATAAAGTAGCTGCATTATTGACTCTCAACAAAAACTGATACAGTTGAGGCTGCTGGCTTAGTTTCATGAAAATAAGGCTCCATATTCAGGTGATTTAAACCTCTGTTTTTGAAAGCATTGTTTGGTTGTTGTTTTTTTTTTTTAGATTATCTCTGGGTTTCAAGGCCTATCTCTAAAGTTTAGTCCTTTTTCAAATAAATGCCAGAATGAGGTGAGAACTGGTGAACGGTTACAATCATCTTATCAGGCATAAATACTCTGCACACCCTAAAAGCAAGTCTCAAATATTTCCTCTTCAGTGTAGCTCAAAGTATATCAGTTGCTCATCAGTGTTTTTTCTGGGGAGCAGCAAAATGAGAAATTCTTCTTCATACGTATTTTGTCTGTCTATATAAAGTGCAGCCAGTCACCAGGCTGTTTCCTTCCTCTTGTTTTTCTCTTAAATCTATCTCTCTGTCTGTTGCGCATGTCGTAGCCGTGAAAGTCAATGGCCGTGAAAGGTAAGGCTTGGAGGGAGAGACAGTATTTTTCATCTGCAAAAAACCCAAGCAGGCAAGTTGTTAGGCACTTAAATCCTTTTTCAAGTCTGAAATGTTTACTGTACAATAGAAAATGGAATTTTTGTTGCCAGGGTTATATTTTGAAGATTTTTCCTTGGTTGCCCTTGAGGATCAAGCCTTGTGGATCAGTCGTAAAGTGATTTTATAACAAATGAGGGCTCTGTGTGGGAAGGACGGCACAATCTGTGGTTGTTTGGTTTTTCACAGGGAACACCAGTGACCTTCAGCTTTGATGGGAGTAACAATCAACTGGTTCCTAACTGAGATCAGTTTCCTAGGGTGCCTGGAGCAGTGATTTTGAGTCTGAGAGAACTTCCTCTGCAGGAAAGATTTCCAAATGCTGTATCATTATGGCATGTGAACCACTTATTGAACTTCATAGCCCAATTCGATTTTCAGTCCACACTGTAATGAGAAGGCTGTGATTATGATCACCTGCTTGCCACTGAGGGGTGTGATTTGTCTGCTGAGAGTTTAATCATCATTTCTCTTAGGAGCCCATCACTTGCAGCAGAAGGCGATCACAGGATCACTGAATAGTTTGGGTTGGAAGGGACCTTAAAGACCATCTAATTCCAACCCCGTGCCATGTGCAGGGAAACCTTCCCTTACACCAGGTTGCTCAAAGCCCTTGAGAATCATAGAATCATAGAATCGTTTGAGTTGAAAAGTTCCTTAAATGTTTAGCATAGCTGCTAATATTAGAAAAGGGCAATGAAATCACTCTTTGCTGTTTCCATTGGGGGGATGAGAAACATCTATCTTGAATGTTACAAGAAAAAAAATTACCTCAGCATATGGTTTCATGTGTGAATCTGTGGTAATCAGCAAGATGGAATGTGATCTCCTGGGAGAGATTGTATCATTCTCCAAAATGACGCAAAAAGGGCAAAATAACCTTTGGAAGGGTGTGAGTAATGGCTTTGTAACACCTATTGTATTCCATTTTTCTGTTAGCCTTTGGTATATGTGTTATTTTTCTTCCTTTATGGGAAGGGGAAATAACCACATGCCAGAATGTGATTGAATAAAAACTGTCATTCATGTTGCAGTGGGTTATGAAAATATCCTGGAAAGCCTAAAATAGTCCAGAGAGACTGAGAATAACTATGTGTATGGCTTCAAAGCCACTTTAAAAGGCAATGGGGTCACTCATTTTGATTTCACTCAGATCTACAGTGAATGTAAAGCCGTGAAAACAGAGTGATAGTTGCTAGATTAGGATCAGATGGGTCCCCGCTTCTCCAGGGAGGGCTACCCCCTTGCCTGTCCCTGCTGGCTGAAGAGAAAACTATAAAAGCCATGTTTAAATTGACGCTTTACACTTATTTTAATTATTAGGAATTCTTTGGGAGAAGTCACACCTCATCCCAAGAAAACAGGAGCTTCCAGCAGGACTGTGCAGGGTGAGATCCCTGCAGAATCCTCAGTGTAAAAGAATTATCGAGGCATTACTGTGGATATCACCATGCCTTTTCTCCCGTGCTTGAAAAGAAAGAAGTCGCCTGTGCCTTTAGGCAGGAGTATCTTTCAGAAACATCCCCCTCTCACCCAGCAGAACTATCAGTCCTTGCTGGAGACATGCTTGAAGAACAATCACCTGTTCACAGATGACACCTTCCCTGCTCACATCAGCTCTATTGGAACCGGAGCACTGCTGAAGAAACTGCCTCAAAATTTACAGTGGAAGAGGCCACATGTAAGTGAGTTTCAGTGAATACTGCAGTGTAAGAGGATGATCACAGCTGATAGCCAGGAAATAGTTTTAACATTGATCAGACTATTCTTAGACTTTAATTTAGGTGTGCTTTAATGCCTCTAGAGATTACACATACTGTATCAGCTGTCATTTTGGAAGCTGGGCTATGCAGAGTTTCATAATTGCCTTTGAAGCATTTATTGCCCAAAATCATAACCAAGCTCACTGAGTTTATACCCAGTACTGCTCAGAGCAGGCAAGGAGAACAGGCAAAGGGAGCAGGGGGAGCTGGTGTCCGTAGAGCTCACAGCTCTGGTGATCCCACCATGATTCCATGATGACAGTTCTTATGGTGATGATCACTCTCCACAAAATCCAAGATCTTGACCTTTTAGAAAATTTCTGGGTTTTGAGACAGTTCTTTACCTTTGAGCCCTCTCCCATGGACCACATAACCTCATGATGCTGTAGTCTGCTTTTTTCACATGCAGCAGCAGGTGCCTTATTCTCTTGCTGGGCTGTTTTTTTCCTGCTTAACTGTTTATTCTACTTGAACAGTCATTTCACAGCTTTCAAGGTTTGGCTTGTACTGATACCAGTAACTGACCATTAGTCAGTAAGTTGTTTTTAGTTCTGAGACCTGTTTTCTACTGTGTGCGTATTTCCAAAGCCTTTGATGATATCCTATCCTTAAACTGTACCTTAAAATAAGAGACACCTTGTTGCATGGGCTGGTCACAGACCACATTCTCATAACAAATGGATAGATACCAAGACTAGGAGGCCAGGGCAGGGGCCTGGTACTGTTAGATAAGGCCTGTTACTAGCAATGGTAGTTCTGTTCTTACTGAGCCACTGAGCAACATAATGACAATCAGAACTTCCTGAAAGCAACATACGGATTTATCTGAGAGTTTTAGTTCTCATGTTACCATGTCTGTAACAGAATTCAGCCAGGTAATAGCAGATAGCATCTCCTAGCTAAGATATTTTCTAGCTGTGATATTTTATCAGATTTAACCTATTTCTTAGAAGGGCTGAGTTTCTACAAAAGTCATGAAAATCACCAGGAAAGTAGAGGCACCTTTGCAAAGTGAGCAGGAGAGTTTGGAAATAGCAGCCCTGGTTTTCAGAGTTTTGTATGTTATTCATCTCACAGATGGTTTGTGTTAAGTCAGAATCTGCATGCAGAGGAAGAGTGTAGTCCTCAGCGGCCTGAGCTGGATTGTGCTGCCCTGTGGCTGAGGCAGCTAAATCAGCATAGAGGTGTTTGGGAAGGAAAGGTCAACATGAGTCCTGGCCTCTACAAAGCCCTTCAGGTGTAGATACCACCCCAGAGATACTGGAATGGACTTGAAAGCTCCCCTGTCTCTCAGTCCACCATTCTGCTGCTCTGAACTGCCTTGTGAAGAAGGCTGCCATTTGCTCTGAATGCCAAACATAGCCCAGCAAAGGCTTTTTGAGGATGGATGCTGTGCATCCTTCAGTCCCTGTGCTGCAGAGGAAAACACAGATTCTGCCATTCAGCCTGCAGGCTTGTAGCTTGCTGCTTCTATGACTGATGACCTGCAAACAACATCCAAATTCACCAAGGATGGGGGTTGGTGTCTAATTACTGTAACTGCCTTCTGAGGGTTTAGCTGTTTCTCTGCTACTGCCTAAAGGGGAAGCCAACAGTGTGAAAATTAGATTGCGCAATTTGTGGGTCATTAGAGTGAAACATAAGTTTGACACTTGGGTTATTAATTTAACCCCAGAGGCACTTGTGAGAGGGGAAAAAAATAACAACATAATTTCTCTCTGAACAATTATTCATGGACCTACTCTTGTCACAGCAAAAGGAACTTCTGTAGCAGCCATCAGTTAGTCTGTAGCTCGATTGTCAGTTGTGGAGGCATCAGCCAGGCTACCTGAAAGTTTGGACAGTTATGCTCTGCCATACTTGTCAGCAATTAGGGAGGAGCAGGGCTGGCAGGTCTGCAGGGTTCTCTTCTCAATGCATCTGCACACCAGTGACTTACATTGTAGACCAAATTCAATGCAGACCAAGTACAAATGGAAGCCCAGGCTTGTGTCAGGTTAGACAGAGCACTTGATAACACTAGAGTTATACCTGAACCAGAAGAATGTCTGCTGGGGGAAAGGGACCACAAGTATTTTGAAAGCTTTGAACAGGCAGAGGGAATGTTTTGTGTTACATATCCATGAGGTTTTTACATTCTAGACTAGGAACTCACTGGATTTCCCATTTTATGAGACTACAGAAAGTCCTTGACTTTAGGCTAACCCAGCTTATGTTACTGACTTTACTCTCTCATATTTTTTTGGTTGTGTACTTTCCAGGCTTTGCATAGACGTCCAGTATTTTATGCTGCAAACAGAAAGCAACTTGATCTCTGCCAAGGACTGGTAGGTAAGGAAACTCTTTTGTATAAATATCTAAGAATTTTTATACAAGATGTTTTCCCTGGAAATTTCACTGTATAAAACTTGGCATAGAAATAGAAGGTGTACATATCCTTCTGTCTTCACGTGGCATGGTGTGGATGAAACAATCATTAAGCTGGGATAGACTCAGTAAAAAACCTGTCAAACTTTAAGGTAGGATTTGAGGCATGAAAGATGTCTCCACCAGCTGGAATCCCATGCTTTGTGCATGTTAATACTGCAATAGAAAGTGATCCTGTGCTCTTACTGGTCTGGAATGTTGTTGCTTGCCCATTGCACAGAGACCACAGAAGCAGGCAAATCTGAATTTTTCACTATCTTTGTACTGAAGGCTCAGTATGATTGTATTCTCTTCCCAGCTTTGCAGTTAGGAAAGTAAATGCTCGTGTTACCTGAAATGAAAGGGTATATTGTCATCTGCAAAACAGGTAGGGCAGGACTGAATTAATGTTGAAGTGCTTCAGCCCTTAAGCACAAAGTCTGAAAAATGCAGTCTTGTGTGTGAGATCCATTGGAAATTATTTTTCACTGCTGAAAAGTTAATGTTTTCTAAGAAAAATGGAATTTTTTAATAGCGTGCCTTTATAGAGAGCAGAGAAACAACCCCAAACACACAATGTCCATAAAACCCCAGAATATTTCCACTGATAACTATTTCTTGTTAGATTTCTTATTTAACCAAAGAGTACCCAAATAAAAAGATCATGGGGGAACAATTATAAACCATAATTTGGTTAAGTAAAGCATGCATCTGGACCATCTCATTTTCTGGGTACAATGTGTTATGATTGTATGGACAGTTGTTATAACTGTAAAGACATCAGCACAACAGTTCTTCAGGATCTTGGTGGTGTTGCTGAACTTTGCTGACAACACTCACTTTTCAGCCAACTGCATGTGTCTGTTTGTCTTGGCGCAGAGAACTGCTGGTTCTTGGCGGCCCTGCAAGCCCTGACATTCCACCAGGACATCTTTGCTGCAGTCGTGCCACAAAACCAGAGCTTTGAGAGGAAATATGCTGGCATTTTCCACTTCCAGGTATACTGCTCCCCTAGAGCACAGGAGGTCTTCACAAATCCTCTACCATGTTTTGTGTCACACCCTGAGATAATTTGCATGCTGTTTCCCTGGCCCAGGGGCAAGTGGCCAGAAGCTACCCCAGCCTGGAGTGTAGACCATCACCACTCCCACAGAGCAGTGCAGTGAATCAACTACAAGCTGCTCTGAGGATATGACTCCGCTTGGCCTTTCTCTCCAGCTGTGCTCTACCCGTATTTAATCCAGATAAAAGTCTTCTTACATAGTAGCAACAAGTGGCAGGACTTGAGCACATCTGCTCCAACCTTCTACAGCTTTGCCCAGCTTTTGATACAACTCTGCTACCCTGCAGTTAGGAATTCCTTTCCCAGAAACCCAACTGTGCCTCATTTCCCTGCTTAATCCTTTTGCACCTGATAATATTTTCTCCTCTGGCAGGGTGGGGCTGAGGAGCTGGCTTTGTGGGTGAGTCAGTATGTCCTGCTGACCCAAAGCAGTTTGTCCTGTGCCCATAGCTAAGCTATCTTGCCTTTCTTGTTGTTTCAAGCGGAGGTCCCTTTCCAAGGGAAACATCAGCTCATTCTTTTCCCATTCCTTTCTCCTGACAGTTCTGGCATTTCGGTGAATGGGTTGATGTGGTGGTTGATGATCGCCTGCCTGTGAATGAGGCGGGGGAGATGATCTTTGTTTCCTCAGTCTATAAGAACGTGTTCTGGGGAGCCCTTCTGGAGAAGGCATATGCTAAGTAAGTGACTCATTCCAATTTATGCAAATAGCATCTCTAAAATATGTTGGTTGGTGCCTACACAGTTTGTTCTTGTTTGTAACTGCATCTCCTAAGCCTTGCCATGTTTGGAGCGTAGTAAATGGTTCTTACCGTTTTGTTGTTATGCAGTAAAAGCTACTGCTGTAGTAGCTGTTATCAATCCAGGCCCTTGAATTGAAATCCAAGGGTTTAGGAATAGCGATGAAACAGACCTATTGTGGGGGGATTGTCCTGTGAGTGCTATCACTATTTGGAGTGTATTGGCTAGGCTGAAGCCTTCCTTGTAAATACTGCAGAGGAGCAAAGGCCACAAGTTTTTTAAAGAACCAGGATTTTGAAAGGTGAATGGTTTCTGATGCCTCCTTTGATGTATTATGAATTTGAGAAACCTGCAAGGAGTTTCAGTTTGGGTGTCTGCTGAAACATTGTACTTTGGTTTTGGTAGAAAGCCCCCAAAGCTGAGGCATCTAACAAGTTGCACAGCACAGTGAGAATACTGGCTTCTCTCCAGGGTGTTTTGTCTAGAGTGGTTTATCAGGACTAAGAAGAAATCAACAAAGCAGAACTGATGGTGTTTGTTAATATGGGGTTGAAATAATTTCTGCAGAGCAGGGAAAACTAGTTAATATTGAGAGAAAGATCCCAGCAGAGATGAGAAAGCAAAATGACCAGAGAAAGTTGCACTACAGTGGTAAAGTTAGATAAAGACTGACGTCTCAACAGTACGCCTCTCAAGGCACTGTATCTTAGACATAGATATATAGTGATAATTTCAGGCAACATTTGCTAAGGCAGAATTATCAAAGAAGTAGTGATGGACATGTTCTCACTATTCTGCAGTGAGGAATGTCAGTGAGAGACCTTTTAGGCTATGGCTGATCTTGAGGACAATTTGCTAGATCCCCCTCTTTCTAAATTCCAAGGATTTCCCTTAAATTAACCATGACTTACAACCTTCCTTTTGTTTTTGCAAACCTTTATTGTATGTTTTCATTGGTACACTGTTCTCTTCTTACCATGTGTGACTATAATCCCAAGAATATACTGATGTCTTTTTTTTTGCTAGACTGTATGGCTCCTATGAAGATCTGCAATTTGGGCAAGTTTCAGAAGCCTTGGTGGATTTTACAGGTGGTGTTAATATAAGGATCAAGCTTGCAGCAGCTCCTCCTCATTTGTGGGATATCCTGACCAGAGCAACCTACAGCAGATCTCTTATGGGCTGTCAGACACATTTAGGGGTGAGATTTGGAGTGACATCAAAAGGCTTCACAGCCAAAAGCCTTTCCAGACCTGTTTTGCTCTGCTCAGCTAGTCACTGTGACTCAGAAAGTATCAAAGCTGCTGCATGGGACCTTCTATAGAAGCTACATTCTTAAAGTTAAACTCTGCAAGTGGATCGATTCTCTGCTGCTCTCAGCTCTCTGTTGTTATGCTTAGGAATTGGTTTATCTATCAAAGAACCTCTATTACATATTGTTCTTCCCATTTTTTGTTAAGTTTTCCATTTTTACATGTGGTGCAGTGAGGCACAGAGACTCATGGAATATCTTATATCTAAGATAGAGAGGTGTGTAGTTCAGAACATGAATTCAAATCTTGGCTTCCAAGATTGAATATGAGGAAAAAAAATTCACTATGAGGGTGGTGAGGCCCTGGCATGGGTTGCTCAGAGTTGTGGCTGCCCCATTGCTGGCAGGGTTTGGTCTAGTGGAAGGTGTCCCTGCCCATAACAGAGGGTTGGAACTAGATGGTCTTTATGGTCCCTTCTAACCCAAACAGTTCTAAGTCCAGTTCCTGGACTTTTAAAAAGTGAGGTTTCTAGCCAAAGATCCATAATTTAAGAAGAGATCTTCCTATCAACTTTCCAAATTCAAGCATACTGCAAAATATGGCTGTTAGGAGCTTGGACTTAATCTTTTTTTTTTTTTTTTTTTCCAGTTAAAACCAGTATTTTTTTGCTTTGAGAGTCATTGCTTACACTGGTACGGGTCTCTGGTGTTAGTATGAGTCTGCTGTGTAATCAGGGATAAAATAAAAGGTTTCTTTTCCTTCTGTTTGTCTTCCTTGTATACAGGCAACAAAGGTCCTGAAGAATGGGCTTGTTGCTGGCCATGCCTACACAGTGACTGGTATTAGAAAGGTAAGACTATCCCTAATGCCCTGGGTCCAGGTTAGTTTGGATGTCAGCAGTTTTTATTGCAGTCATAGGTTCAGCCTTTAGGTTGCTATAGGAAACCTATACTATTTCTTCCCCCACTGCTATTGTCTTACTCTAAGGCTAAAAGAGACTGTGTGCTTTGTAAGGGTTCACTTCCAACTGTGTCCATTTTACTGTCGTGACCTTAATGTAAAGGACAGTGGTTATAGATCAGCATATCTATAAGTGTGGGAATGATTCATATTGCTCTGCTGAATTCATCACCTACAAATGCATCTTGGATGTTGAGGATGAAAGAACTGGCCTTTGGGGATGCTGGGAGGATGTGCTGAAAGCTACTTGGGGTAAAAGGCTTTCTTCTGAAATCAGAGGAAGGGCCCTAGAGAAGCAGAGATAATGGAATACAAGGGCCAAAACATGAAAAACTGCAGATGGAAACATGAGTCAAGGCTAAAGTAAGGGAACTGAACTGGGCTTCTATGCAGAGAGTGCAGGTGGACCCCACTGATCTGCAGAAGTATCACTGAAAGTCCCCTAAAGATATTTGTCTAGGGGTAGGGGGCAGTAAAATAATAGGTCCCAAAACAGTGTTACTGTTTTCTGCAGGTGACCTGTCAATATGGACCGGAAAACCTAGTGAGACTGAGAAATCCATGGGGAAAAATTGAATGGAAAGGAGACTGGAGTGACAGGTGATTTTAAAAAAGGGAAGGTTTGATGCCCAGTGGGAGGAAAGGTTTCTTGAAGGAAAGATGCTGCCATCTTCAGGCATGAATTAGTGCTGAGAGCAGCATTAAGATAAGTAACAGTTGCTTGCACAAGACCCTCTGGTGTCAAAGCAATGACTCGATAGATTTGTATTTCTCCAGCACATAGTGCTCACATAGTTGGGCTCATTTCACACATGCAGTTTCAACAAGCTCAGTTCTTTTCCATTCACTGAGTACCAGAGGAAACATAATATGAACATCAGACACCGACCACATTGCTGTGATCTGGCTGGCATGCAGAGTGACAGCTATGCAGGAAGCTATGCAGACAAACTGCGTGTTTCAGGCAATGGAAGGGACCATTGGAAAATCCTCCATGGGCTGCAAAGTGTTGGAGTTGATTGGCTGTGAAGGAGTCCTCCATCCTGGCTGTATGGGGAAACAGAAGTATGAGATCAGAGGAAGCAACTAGTGGGGGAAATGGGCCCTTATATTTGCATCTGCCTGAAGGTTTTGATTGAGATCCATGAAAGATAATGGATTGTATTCTAGACCACTGGCAACTGTGGACTTGTGTCCTATTCCTCTTTGAAGCGGAGCACATTCCTTTCTTCCAAGCTTCACTTCATTCCCTGTTTGCTGAGGCTTGGAGGTAGGGAGGAGGGAAGAGCGCAGGGAGGTGTTGGGAATTGTGAGTGACTTTCACCTTGTCTGCAGAGCAGTAACTTCTCTGATGCGTGTCTGTCACATAATGACAACATACCAGCTGTTCCTGTTAAAGAGCATAATGAGCAACATACTGTAGGCCTGCCTTTTAAATGACTCCCAGCTGCCTCTTGTGCTGTCCTAGTCATTCATTCATTATGCCAAACACTCTCCCTATTATGTCTCCTTTGACAGAAAATTAACCAGCAAAACAGGTCTAGATTTTTATGGTTTAAGTACTTGGAAGCTGTGTGTGCAAGTGAATGGACTGGCGAATGGAAATGGGGTATTTCTGGAGAAAACTGTAGTCATTTAGCTACATCTCATGGGACCCAGAGTGCTTGTGGAGCATCTCCTGTGGCTGAAGTCATAGGAGACCTGTGTTTAGTGGGGGGCAGATGTGGAGATATGTGGAGACAGGAATTTGGCTTCTTTTTCTAGAGAAAAGCTATATACTGTGCCTTGAATATGAGGCTGTGTTTGAATAGTCACTTCATTTTTGCCCTCAGCTCTTACAAATGGGAGCTGCTGAGCCCGAAGGAGAGGATTTTGCTGAGGAAAAAGAAGGATGATGGAGAATTCTGGTAATGGCACAGTCTTGCTTTTCCCTTCTCTGCCAGTAGCTCTGGGGCTGCATCCGGAGATGAAGCAGCCCATTTAGGTCAAGGTATATGTGATCCCCTTTATGACAGCCCATGCTTGCTTTCTTGCTGCCGTCCGCTACATGAAAACGTGAGAAGCAGTAGCTGTGCTGACACAGAAGACGTTCACTGTTCTTCAGTGGCAGGAGTGAGGGAGAAGCAGGACACTGCTGCTGGAGACAGCTTGCAGGAGTTTTTGTCCTGCCTTTTTTTGACGACAGCTTTGGGAAGCTCGTGCGTGCCTTGTTTGTTCGTGGTTTCACCATAGGTGGCCACGAGGTGGCAATGTTGTCACCCGTGTCGTTTCACTGCTCTCCCTTTGGTGGCAATATTATTTTAATCTCTGTGCTGCTATCCTTTACTGAATTTTCAGTCTTGCATTTGCTACTCCTAGCTGCTGCTGATGGAGCAGACGCTCTTTTCTTTACTGCCTAATAAAATATGAGCATTACCATATGTAACACAAAATGGTGCAGCTTCGAAGTTCCCTGCTCCTTTTTCTTTTTCTTTTTATAAGCCATATGGACTAAACTAAACTGCTGACAAGATGTTTCTTGGCACTCTTTTCCCAGGATGTCTCTGCGAGATTTTAAGATTCATTTCGTAGATCTGATGATCTGTAAGTTAACTCCAGACCTGATGAGCCAGGAGGATGGGAAGAAGTGGATGTACTCCCTGAAGAGGGGGAGATGGGTTAAAGGAAGTACAGCAGGAGGAAGTCTGGGATTCCGTAATGGTGAGGGGTGCTCTTTTGGATGACTTTGGGGTAATGTTGCTTTCTTAACCCAGTTACCAGCACTTTATACCTGTTAACACAAAACTGACAACAGAAACATGGTCTTCCTGCCTCTCCCTCCACACAAACATCAGAAATAAGCAGCTGAAGGACTTTGCAGCTTCTGTGATAGCAGAAGCTAGTCTTTACTTGCTAGCATAGGGCAGTGGCCTTGTTATGGCATGACATGAGCTGCAGGATCCTAGGATCAATTGCCAGCACTGAGCTGCTTTGTGGCATTAAACTTGTTTGTTAAAATTTGCATCCTTGGCACCTCCAGGGGATGGTATTTGAAGTAAAGTGGATGGGAAATACTCATCCCTCAGCCCTCCTGGAAGCAGAGCAGGTGGGGTCTGAAGTCAACTAGCCCATACACTGGAGATGACAGGAATAGTGATACATTTATAAACAAAATGAACTCTTAGTTGTATGTGAGCAGAGATGTAGTTCCCTGGCCTTCCTCCTGTCCTACATGGTGGTTGCACTGCTGGATGTGCAAACTGCACCAGAAGATCAGCTCCGTGTGAGCTCTGGAGTCCAGACAATCTGTGATCTATTCAGTCTGATGTTAGGCATCGAATAGGAAGCTGGCAATCAATTTTGTGATGGAAAATGACATAAAAATGTTTTTCCCATTTTATTTAGGCACCTTCTGGATGAACCCTCAATATTGGCTGAATGTTTTACCAGCTGAAGACAGTAAGAAAAGCCTGGGTTCCTGCAATGTGGTTATATCCCTGATGCAGAAACACAGCAGCAAACACCGGAACCGAGCTCCCCACCTCTTCATTGGATTTTCACTCTACAAGGTGTGAAGGATTGCTTTGCCTTTTTTGCTTTCACCACATAGGAAAAATTCCAGCCCCTGTAAATTGTACAGCTTTGCAAACCAAGAGTTCTGTTGTGTGCAGGGTGGTCTCTGCTCTTCTTGCCTGTGCTCAGTCTTCTCACACAGCGGGGCTAGACTCCTACAGGCTCTGTGCCTCACTTGCTGCCTCTCTGGCATGCTGTGTGTCAGCCTGCAGAGCAGTGAGAAGAGCCTGTTGCTTCAGAGCACACTGGGCTTTATTTTGCTCTCTCTGAGAGTGTGAGCAAACGCTAGAAGAGGGTGCCGAAAGTCCCCTTACTTTGGGGCAGGGAAAGTGCTGCTCTCTGGTTATATCCAGCCTTGTGTCTGAGAAGTATTCCTAGCATGGGGTGGCACCTGCCCATGTGTGAATGCTGCTAGCTCCCTGTATATCCAAGGATAAGTGGGTATCACCAGAAGGAGTGAGAGTATCTGCCCTCTCTCAACTCTCTGCTTACCTGAGTGCCTTGCAGAGCCACTCTTCTCCCTTGGACAGAGCCACAGCTCTTGTTGCTGCAGTGAGTTTGCGCAGTTATAGAGAGATGGCTGTGGGGAAGGATTTTCAGGTTGAGGGGCTGATGTTTCTGAAGGCAAAGACCCCATCTGGACATACATAGCTGCTTCCCAGCAATGACATGGCTATGTTGTATGAGACCCAGAGATTCCTGTCTGACAGATGCTATTTCTTTTCTTCCTGCAGGTGGACCTACAGGTGAGTCCCTTGTCACCACTGCTGGCTGTTTGCAGGGGACCTGGGCTGGTGCAGCTGTTGTGACAACACTGAAGGTGATGTGGTTGCCTTTGTTCCTTGGCTGACAGCTAATAGCAGTGTATTTGAATTCAATAAGGCACCATGGTAAGTCACTATTAATGCAGAGCTATCCACTG
>JAVHNF010046631.1:0-19902 GCA_034783455.1 Micropsitta finschii
TTTTAAAAACTTTTTTTTTTTTTTTTTTTTTTGTTTTTTTTTCTTTTTTTTTTTTTTTTTTTTTTTTGGAAAGGAGGAGGTTTCTGGAAACTGACTTTATTTGGAGAGTACACCTGTGCTAAAAATCTTACTATATGCACTGGCAGTTAACATTTCAGAATGCCCTGTGGGCAGGTTTAACTTTACTGCCCTCCAACATAATGCCTGTCTTGTAGTGGTAACCATGAATACTGCTATAGTTAAGGGTCTGTCAGTGGTTCTATCATAAACTCCCCTGTTTCCAGGGCCTTTATAACTCAGCCATAAAAACTCTCTCCAAGCTAAAGCTTAGCTTACCAAGGCAGACCTGATTCTGATCTTGGAAAGGCAGATGATACATATCCCTCTGTCTCTTTTGAAATTAGCTACGATCGCCAAGGAAGGGCTCTCACAAACCATGGGTGCCATACATGTCCAGCAATATATGATAGATGAAGGGGGAATAGTATCTTAGGCTTTCATCCTCTTCAGATGGCAAATAAATTAGTCTTTTTACTTTGAAGCAAGAGGAGTCAAACAACACAGTGCTTTCTAATTTAAATTGCATTTTTACTTCAGTCTTTTATTTCTTATAGTAACTTTAGGAGTTCATTACTTCTTAGCCTGTGCCACAGGCAACAATTTGACAGCGTTTAGAAATGTGGAATATCATTCACTCTTTAAGTATTGCTCTGGACTTAAATCAGTGGGAATGATTGTAGAAATGGGTATCTTGAAGAAAAAGGTCAATCAAATCTGAGTAGAGCCAATGTTCAGAGCAATGTAGAAACCATGGCTACTGTGACCTTGGAAGAAAGGAAGTGGTTTTAAGAATGTAAAATTACAATTTAGATTTCTGCCTATTTGACTGTAGATTTAACCCAGTTTGTAGGCCAGGTTAGTTGCAATTTGCTCCACAAGTAGAGCAAATGTTGGTGCATAATAATGATATTCTATAATGGCAGCTAGTATAGATTTGAAATAAGTTATACATTGGTTGGTAAAATTAGATTTTGATAGATGGATGCCAGCTGTGTTATGGTTCTGATGCTGTGTTAACAGCCATTAATTAAAAAACATACAGCAAGTTCTGAATACTGGAAATGTTGGGATATATTTTTATAGTGGGAAGAAGTATTCAACTCTGCCAGGACATCCACAGGCTTTCCATTTCATGGTGGTAGTTATCTACTGATGCTTATGTGCTCCAGTCCTCTTTATTGTGTTCCTGAGTGCTTCAAAGCTGAACACTTACTAAATATTTTGAACCTGCATGTACATCTGTCAATGGTGAAGAGAAAATAAAGGAAATACCTTGAATGTGGCTATTTAGATCAGAGAACAGGACAGTGCTGAGTCCTGTCAAAATGTTTCATTAATATTTGACTAATGACCTCTGATCATTTTAAACCTATACTCTCTTATTGTAAGTAAGAGTTCTTCAACAGTTTGAATTTGGTCCAACAAGTCTCTCAGTCTGATTTCAGCCACAGTCTTCAGCTGGGTAATAGCCAGTGGGTTAAATGGTTGAATTTGATGCGAGCAACAGTTAGTTGCAGTAGGCAACCTGCTAGAAGAGCTGTCACCTTCACACATCTATTCCTGGTGCTGGGTTATATCTCTAGTATTTGACATTTTTACTATATTAAAATTTGGGCTCTAAGGAGCAGGAAAATAGTGACTCAAATTGTCGCCTCTCCTACGGTGGTTTTATTTCTGGGTGGCATACGAGGCGTGTGGCGTCTATTGCTGCTCCTGTGTCTAACTGAGGAACAGGCATATTTGCTTTGCCCTATCCTCTAGATGTCATTTTGGCAAAGCTTGTTTGGCTTGACCGGGGGGAATAACATGGGCCATGACATGAGCTGGCACTGCCTTGAGGGAGAGCAACAGTCCAAAGCGTGGTTTGGTCCTTGTTCCTCCCCTACTCTGCCCTTGAGAGAATGTATCTGCTCAGTGTCTCTGACTTCTTCACACTCCAACCCAGAGGGAGGAAACTACTGATCCATCTCTTCCAAAGAGGAGTTTATAACACTCTCAGGAAGAGCTATGGAAAATAAAACCAAATTAAGTAGAAAGAGGAAAAGTGTCTTTTGTTTGCCATTTCTACTCTGATAATAGAACATTAATTTAAAGCAGGACCCTTTTTGGAAATGAGTCAGATGTAAACCCTGGCCAAAGCCATTCTTACTTTTATACAGTACTTGTGCTTCCGTGTTGCAGGGAGCTTTTATGGCTCCTTCCCTTAAGCCAGATCATTTACGCTTTTTCAGGTCTAAGAGAGCAAGATGATGTTCTGGTGACCAAACTTTTCTCTAATGCTTGTGCCTTTATGTATCTTCTTTCTTCAAGATATCAAGGAAGTTCATCCTTTTAAGGGGTCTGGTCTCCCAGTGATCTTGGGGTGGATTTGCACATTTAAGTCCCATCAAATGCTAATAGGAATTCCTTGGTCAAATCCTCTGTGCTGCTCCTCTTCATGCCTCACTGGGAGAAAAGAGCCATTAGTGTGTTTAAAAGTAAATTTCAAGGTTTTCTTTTTGTCTGTTCCAGTGGCCGAGGTTTATTCCTCTCGTCCTTTTTATTTTATTGTGAGGCACCTTGAGTTATTTGCATGATAAGACACCCTGTAAATGGATTATATTGTAATGCATTGTGTAGGTTTAATGCTGACAACAGCTTGGTTTGGAAGTAAGATAGCAACTTAGATTTCTAGTTTCTGATGTGCCGTGCAGAGAAATGCCTTTTGAGAAGCATGAGGCAAAGCAGGAGGGATGAGGAGGAGGCAGCCTGAGTTAAGTTGTATGAATAATGCGAGGGAAGGCTGGCGTTAAAGAGGAGTTGAATACATTAACTTCTCAGTCTCCAAAGTGGAGAGAATCAACAGCACAAACGCAAGCAGCTCTCCCCTCTCCACTATAACAGTTAATGTGGTTTTTCCCCTTTATTTTTCCAAGGATAGCATTTTCTGGTAACAACCTTTCATACGTGATGAGTGTACCTTTGCAGTCACTATGCCCAGAATATTATGTCATTATATACTACCTACTTATAAAGTGAAGCTGGTCCCCCTGAGAAGCCCTGTATTTCAGAAAAAGTGGTGAAATGAACAAAACCCTGTTTTTTGGAGGGAGGTAGATTGCTTTTAACTCTCACTGGGCCATGTGATGAGTCCTGGTGCAGGATGTTTGGTAGTCTGAGCATAAAGCGTGGAAAGCATACACTCCCCAGGAACAGTATGTTTCAATCCTGGCAGAAACAGCCTGGCTTTGCCTTCCAAGGTAAATATGCAGTTTGCATTGAGTGAGTATTTTAGATAACACCATAAAAATACAAACTTGGTGTTGGAGACTCAAGTGCTCATCATCTATGTTGAAGTCCTGCACATGGCTGCATTTAGTGTTACACGCTTGAGATATGCTGTGAAAGTGGTGCAATTATTCCTCTTTCTTCCTTTCATTTGCAATAATTAAACCCATCAATTTTCTAAACTTTGCTCCTTACAACTCTAAGCTTGAATACAATGATAGCAGTTAGACCAATGACGACTACTCTGTTTCATTTGTATCTTGTTTACCTAATTCTGCACAGCACTCAGCACCCCTGTGCTGGCTTAAAGTTCTTGAGAACCTCTTCACTTTTTGGCATGCACGTGGTATCATTTCACACTGTTCAAACATTAAACTGCAGTTTGATAGATAATGGTAAATCTTTTAACCAGCTGTGTATTATCTATACTGGTTGAATGCTGGAAGCTGGACAGTGGTGCTAAATTTATGCATCACTTAAAATGAAATGCTGCTTGGAATCACTTTAGGTTTCATATTTTAACTTGAAGGAGTCCTGAATAACTTCTTTAAAAGCACTTTGATCATTGCAATCCTGAGGAAAAATAAAAAAAGTATGGGGGGAGAAAAGGGGAATATCTTTTGGGAAGAAGCCTTTGAAATCATGAAGTGTAACTAAATTTAGTCAGCATACTGTGACCTGTCAGGGAAGGACTGATCCTATTAAAGCTCCACTGCATGCAGCTGGAGTACTTTAAAGAGAATTCTGTAGGTTTCTGTGTTTACTGACATCAGTGTGGCATGGGAGGAGGATTGGCTGCTACGTGGTGGTTTGTTTTTAAGAGGAAAAGAACTGCTTACAAGAGCCACGAAAGCATTCCTGATTTATGCCGCTGTATTGGGAATGATGGGATTTCTGGGACATATTGTCACTTGATTCAGCCTTCTGAATCTGTGACTGTTCAGAAAAGCTGCCCTTTATAGATTAGTAGCATGTAAATCTGGATTAATTCTAGCAATCTGAGGGAAGCAGTACAAAGATATGTCTCACTTGAGTGCATGGTCTTTATGCCTTTGCACACCTACATTGATAAAGAGATGCTGTACAGTTGTATAGCAAACACCAGACTCATGGCAAGAAACTTTTAATATTAGTTTAAATTAAAACAACTGGTAATTTTAAAGAGAGGAAGAGGTTCTTTGTAAAGCACAAATAAATTCTCCATCTTTCTCTGCGAAGACGTCACTAACAACTCATTTAAACTCTTCTCATAAAAAGAATGTTTCTTGTTCTAACAAGAAGTTTTGCAATCTGGAACAACATGTTACTGATTGGGGAATTTGGATCTTGGCTGCTCCTGAATGACTCCAGATTTAATTCCAGTCATGCCAGTGCTGTTGCCGATTTGCATAAAGGAAATAGAGCATACTTTAGAGAAATCAGTGTTACTGAACTGTTATTTGATTAGAAAAATAGAAGTAGAACCTCCTTTTGTCCCTAGCAGCAGTACTCTTACGTCTTTTTGCTATTGAAAATGTCTGAAGCAGGTGAAATCAAAGCTGTGTGACTGGTATTACATGTCATGAAAATATCTGTGTCATTTCCTTTTGTGGGTTCACCTGTTTGCATGGCTTCTGTACTATGTGGGGTAAGCGCATTGTATCTGAGATAGCCCAGGGTGCAGTAAAACATTGTAAAATACATTAGCCTGCATTTGAAATCAGAAAGAAATCTTGCTTTATGCACAGAGAATACAAAGATGGATATAACACTACTGTTATCTGAAGGAAAAACAGAGTGATCAGAATGGATAATAATTCTTCAATTAAGTGACAGATAAAACTTTAATTAAGACAGCCTACTCGAGGCTCAGGATGCTTCATGTGTGACTAATTCTGACTGGCAAAAATATTAATTTTAACAAACATCAATTAAGAAGTTTTTCCCTGTAGCTGAGAAGATAGCTGCTGCACACCAGTGTGTGCACATGTTTATGTATATATGTGCGTGTAGGACATCTAGGGATAAAGCAGGAGGGTTCTCGCATATCTCCCAGTATTGAATATGAAGTCTGTTGTCTAAGAAGTGTGTCTAAACACACACATGCATGGATTTCTCAGTGCTATAGGGTGCATTGAGCATACATAAGCACCAAAACCCCAGTGGTTACATGAGTGATTTGTAGCTGAGGCTGCATCCAGTACCTTTCAGTGGTTCATCAGGTAGACACAGATATGAGATTTTTTTCATTTTCATGTGCCTAAAGTGAGATAAACTGGGCCAGGAAAACCTGGCCCCACTACTTCAAGTTTCTAACAGCCCCAGGGAGAGGTTGCAGCTCTGACTTTCTCCTCCTGCTGAGGTATCTGTGGTTAATTCCACCCTTCAGAGCCCTGGACCTTCCCTATGGCTTGTAGCAACAAGGGACTGCACAACTGCTTGTCCTAGAGCCAGATCAAACTGAGGTCAAAGGCATAACTCATCCTCCAATTTTTGGGGACTAAGGTTACACCACTGATGTTACAGGAGAAGTGCTAAATGGCAGAATCAGCTGCATGTAGTGGCTACTTAAGAGTATTTTAGCCTTGTGGTGTGACTGTTTGGGTTACAGTTTAGCAACCGAGATGACCATTCTTTACAGATATTAAGAGTGCAGAGCCTTGTGAATAGTGGAAAATTTAACATTTCATGGATATCACAACTCACGTTCTTTTTCCAGTAATACTAATGTGTTGTAATTCTCTTTTTGCCTTCTATTATCCTCTTACACTGCCACAGAATGTACGTTCATCTTTTGGAAATGACCCTTTAATATAGTGGCTAAAACTTAATTTAGGGTGTTTTGTTCTAAACAGTGTGAGCTTTAATTAACAGGAATAACACTGGGCTTCTGTGTTTGGTTTGTTGTTTTTTTTTTATTGTGACTTTTAGAGTAAATATACAGTTTCATAAAGAAAATGATCCACTTTTTTTCACCCTAAGTGCTCAATCTGTAAACTCTGCCTAGCCTTGCATACCAGGCTGTGTTCCTCTTGAGGTGTGAGCTGTTGCTAACAACACAGATTCTGATATCGCATCCTTCCAGTGATGGTTGTGTTGCCTCTTTCATGCTAAACCAAACATAAAATAATTAAAACTGAATTTTCATTGCAAAATACTGAAAGAAACAGGACTCTAAAGCACCCTGGAAAATTCTTTTGAGGAAACAAACTGCTTTTTTAAATAGGAGTGGTTTTTTTCTTTTCTCAGACTAAAGCAGAACTTTGAATTTTAATGAAGTTTACCTTCCTGTGTGGGCCCTAATATGAAAGTTTTTATCCCCTCTTTTCTCTTGGAAGCTTCCAAACCATGTTTAACTGGAACATCAGGGACCGTCACTTCAGCTGGCTAGAATGATTTCTTCCCTAACACTTTGTAAAGAAATGCAAGAGCAGATGCTTGTGTCTTTTTATTGTCTTAATGTCTAACTTACTTGACTGTAGTAGCTTCAAAGGACTTTTTCCTGCATTACTATAACTTTTAAACCTTTTTTTCCTGTGGTTATCAAAGTTTTTCTTCCATTTCAGCTACTGATTTTATTGCCTAATACTGGCAATACTCAGTTATCTGTATCTCATCTGATCTATGCTTTTTATTTGAGTTGCAAAAGACCACAGCCACGATTCAGCCTAAGAAGATAAACTAAAGTAATTCAAGCCCAGTGAATGGTTTTATTCTCTTGTGTTCATACTTTCATAACTTACTACTTGTCTGATCCATTTTCAGCTATAATGTACATATAATCAACCTTTTCAGACTTCTCGCAAGAAAAGCTTTTGTTCACTGTGCAGTAATCAGTATTAAAGGCCTCTAAAATGGTGAAAGTCAATGATACTGGCGCATTGTCCAGATCCATTGTTGTTGATGAAGAGAACTGATATTGCTATGAAAGACCAATTTCATCTCAAAGTTTTTTCATCTGTGGTGATCACAACATTTTTCACATATTGTTCTTCACAATCATGTAAGCTGGTACCCACCTCTGATATTTCATTCTAGCTGGGCTTGCTTTTTCTTCCCCAGAATAACTACAGAATGATTTGATGGCTTGGCAAAAAGCATTGAATGGTCTCAGTCCATTAATAGAGCCTCTACAGGCACCATTATGTATGGGCTATATATATTGCAGCATTTGAATCAGTGAAGATAAGTCTTATGGCAAGAAGATACTTGATCACAAATATGATCGTGTCACTATTAGATTTTAAACATAAAAAGAACATCTCTTTAAAAAAAAATGAGGAGTGAAATGGTCAGATTTTTTTTTTCTAGGGGAGCCCTGTACTATATGCTTAATTATAATACTAAAACTGGTTACAGAGATTTCAAATCCTTTAACATTAAGCTTGTGATTAGATGCTTTGATGTTTGAAATTGTTAAGGAGTCAATAATGTATTCTCTCAATTTTTAAATGTTTATTTTGACACATTGCAAATTAGGTTTCTATTTGAGATGTTAGATAGAAACAAGCTCCTTTAAATTTTACAGTTGCCAGTTAATATGCAGCTTGTGATGGTCTCTTCTGCTTTATGGCCTGCTAACTGAAATGCCAGTCAACATTTGGATCTAGCATAAAAGTGGGGAGCATCCTCACATCAGCCAAAGCTGTCCCATGGAGGAAGAATATGTTAACTGGAGTTTCTGGCTTTGCTCTGATTGCCCTAAGGGTGTCCAGCTGCTGAAATACAAGCTTTCATTAGTTTTACTGCTTTACGAAGCAGCTTTGAAGATAGTTGATTTTGGGGCACCTTTTTGACTGGGATACCAAATGAAAGTCCTTCCAGAAGCTGGCATGCACAATGAACTGTATCAGACACAGATTTTTACCTTGATATTGTCCTAAACCATATTTAGGTGTAAACACTGCTATTTTTTAAACTAAGTCAAAAGGTATTGGGTACAATGGCTTTTGTTAGATCCCATAGTAAAGCTGGAAAAACCAGACAGCTATTGGGCATTGGAAGCTTTCCTTATGTCTGAAACACAGAAGCAGACTTAGCTAAATACAGTTGAAAATAGTTGCCACATGTTAACTGTATTAGTCAATTAGACAGTTGCTGACAGGGAAATGGTTGGTATCCATGTGAAGAGAATAAAGCAAAAGCTTCTTTTCAGATTTTCCTATTTCTATCTTTTGTTTGAAATAAATATGAAACACCTATTTCCTCATTTTTCCTTTTTCTTTCCTCTAAAAGAATACATAGTGGTTTGGATTTTTTCCATCATTTTTTTTTTTTTTTTCTGCCTTTTGCACTCCTCATCCTTCTCCCTATTTTTCCTATTTTTGAGCTAACTCTTCCAAATCTTTAATTCTGGAGGAGTTACAAAAGAGAACAAAGGAAAATTGAAACTCTCTAAAGTGGTAGAGCTAGTTTCATTTTTCTTTCTGCTGTTATAACTTTTCCAAACCAAACTGAAATTTTGGATATCATTCACTTTATTCAACTAAAGTAACGAAAAGGAAAAATGAAAGGAAATGGACAGGGAACAGAAGTAATTCCAGCACTTACAAAAATATCATGTAAACTGCAGAAAAAGAATTATATTTTGTACTTTGTAAAGGGGAAAACACTTGAGTTTTGCGTTATTATTTTGTTTTTTAATGAAAATGTTCTTCCATTTTTTCAGCTGCTCTGAGAAGTCCAAAGACTTTAGTTGTTTTCATCACTAGTGTTACTGCATTTCTTTTTGTCTTGGATCTTGCTTTTACAAGATGCTATCACTGCTATGCTGTGTCTCTTCTGAATTAACTGGGCTTTTCAGCTGCATATTTTAAGACTACATGAGTCAAACGTTCATTGGACTCATCAGTCATCAGCCCCATATATCACTAATGCCAACTTTGATACTAAGATGACTCATGTCCTAATTATTTTGAATAACAAGTGTGCTCTTGTGGTAGGACAATATGATTTTGCTTGCTACGAAGTGGATCAGTAGAAAGTGGCCACATAATGCATGCTTTCAAAATGGTCATGAAAATGCATGTTGGTACAAAATTGCCCACTCTTCCTTATTTTCACAAGGATGATTTTTTTTTTTTCCTCCCCTTCAATGGGTCCATTAAGCAACCCCTGGCTCTCTGTAGATAACAGGTACTTGAAAGTTTAAACCTGATAATAAAGTACATGCTTTTAAGTTACTTATATGCTATAGAATAATGTCACTTGTAATGTGCTATAAAAAATAACTATGCAAATGATTCACCAAAGAGGTTATACTTATAATATTCTTTTTTGTGAAATCTCAGGCAATTCTGGTGAGATAGAGAGCATACTGACATTCATGACACAGGAAAATGTGAAGCCTGTGGAGACTACTGAACTATGCTGGGCTGTAGATCATAGTGAATTCAGTGGTGGCATGTCATTTTCAGAGCATGGCATAGGAATTAAATGCTTTGGACTGTAACTGCCTTTCCTATCCCAGTTTAAACCAACTCCTAAATGATTCAATAGCCAAAGAATTTGCCAAGAAATAGGTGGTGCTGATCTTTGTTCTCCTTCAAGTAGTCTCATACCTGTAAGCAAGCTACTTTAGAGTGTCTTTATGCTGTTCTTTAGCTCACTGAAGACTTTATCTGTATTTACATCAAAACCAGAAAACTACCTCTTATTTGCAATCTTTAGATGTTACTGAAGTGGTTGTTATGTTATAACAACATCTATCAGATTTATGTGACCAGGAAGGCTATTGTGCAGTTGTTGCCCCCACCTCTGTATCTTGTAGCTACATGTTGTTAGGTGGAATTATTTACCTGTTTTACAACTGTTTTGTTCCCATCAGTTATAGTACTACTTCAAGAAGCAATGAGCAAGGTTTTATTTCTGAGTTAAAGTCTTTGGAAGTTTTTCTCTTACTCTTTAAGATGTGAAGTTATCCAGACTATCCGTGTTGTAGGCAGGAGGCCACGAAATGCTTGGCAAAGTTATGTCCCAAATCCCCATCAGCTGAATATAAATGGTTTCTAAGATGAAATTGCCTATTTCAGCTCACATGGAAAACTGAGGAAGGTAAAACAGAGGAGCATGTGGACCACACAAAATGTAAACAGCTAGCTGATCTTTGGCCTGATCCAAACAAATGCTGTTGAAATCATTGAAAATATGCCAATTGACTTCTGTGGGATTTACAGGAGGTTCTAAGTTGGCAACTACCATTTCTAGCAAACAAATCTTGTCTACTTTTACATTTCAGGCTTATAGTTAATCAAGTTACTGAGACAGAAATGTCTTTGGCATGAACATGCTTCTCTGTTTCTTTTCCCTGCAACTAATGATGTTTCCCTAAAAATTGCTTCCAAAAAACTCAAAGGCCAGTATTTAGATAAGCAATATCAAAATGCTTCAGCATTAAGCTGCGATAAGTATTTCCTCCTGTTTTTTGTAAGAAAGAAGGTTTTACACAAGCCATGAGTCTTTAACTTTCACCAAGTTAAATAAAGCTTTAGTAAAAGGATTTTGTGCCCTTTTAACCCACAATAACCAGAGTGCATCCTGTGTGACCATTCATTACATATGAAATGGCTGTAATTTATACCAAATGGGGTAGGTGAATTCAAACAGAAAGATACCGTCTATGATAAAAAGATAACACTTCTCTGTAACAGATGCTTCATTTTATGATGGAAATGGGGAAGCTGAATGCTGCAGGTGCCGGGCTGACACTAGGCCTGTGGAGAATCATTAGAGCCTCCTCAGAGATCTAGGTTTACTCTGTGTTTAATCAGCCACAGTCAGAAGAAATGGCTTCATTTCAGCTTGATGAGAGCCAGATTATAAAAGGAAGATAGATGGCCAATAAGGTTCATCACTATAAGCATATTGTCTTAATTTGAAGAAACAAGCTGGCATTCTGTGCTGGGGAAAAGTGAAGTGCAATATGGCTAGTATCAAAGCCTAGCTATTTCAAGTCTCTGTGCTCCCCACAATGAAAATATTCTGGCAGTTCTTCCTTTGACTAAAATATTAAAGAAATACTGCACCCACAACAAATGACCGCATTTACTCATGAGATATTGCTGCTTTGCGTTCCCAAACACTGAAGCCTATTGAAGTAGTTTTGCTCATCTTAACAGTTCTCCAGACACTTATTTATACTTATGTATATTATAAACATAAATATATATGTGTGTATACACAAGTGAAAAGGTTCGAACTGACTATTGATCAAAAAAGGTCTCTGAGCATAATATGAACACGCTCCTCCTAAAAGGGTCGTGGTGTAGCCATCTATCATGACTTCCCATGACAGCCATGGGGACAATGAGACTGTCAGCTGGGGCTTGCCATGATGGGGGATGGGACTTTAAGAAAGGAACTCAGGCCAAGGAGCTCATTCACACAAAAGATAACCAAAACTAGAGGTCTCTGCTTTCCGAATGAAACACAGGATTCATTGCTGTTGCTTAGCTTTTCCTTAGTGCTGTTCTTTGTTTTCTCTTGTACATAAACTAACTTTTTGTATAAGCTATCTCTCTGGTGCTCTTCAGAAGAAAGAGTGCTCCTTCAAGCCAGGGCTGCTGTCAGGAAAAGAGTATTGGAGCCTAACATGACAAAGGGAATAGCATAATTTTTACTGTTTATTTTACAGTAGAATCCAGATGGGTTCATTAAAGTCAGAAACTTTTAGTATTACAAAATCTACAAATACCTACAACTGTGATTGTTTTTTTTTCAGCTTGTTTTGTATTGTGCATCCATAGGAATTTTCTATGACAAATTTAAACACCATAGCAATAGATTTGCCTTTCTAAATTATCCCTCGTAGATCTCTTAAAGGAAGTTCTTTGCCCCAGGATTACCCAGATGGTTTATGCAGAGCTTTAGGTGTGAAACTGCTGAATATCATAACTATAGTTAAAGAAGGATGGGGACTAAATTAAAGGTAAACTGGGAATAGTAATAAATTAATCCCTGACAAGAACTTGTGGGATAAGAGCTTGATGCAGAAACGGTTGAGAGGAGGGAATGGTTAAGGGGGGGTGGGTTCTAACTTGTAAATGTCTTGGATTAAAATAAGAATTTTGTGTGCCTTAATGCAGAGGAAAAAGAGAAACTATGGAAAATATGAAGCAAAGGCATGATAAAGTCAGAAGAGTTGGGCTATAAATTGGTCTTAAACAGTAGTTTTAACAAAGTCCTGGAGGATATTGTGCTTTCTTTGAGGCATGCTGTAGAAAAGTCACTCTAGCAGGGCAAATGGAAAAAAGACAAGCAGAGGACTTCCCAAAACCAAGGCCTAAAGATGTATTCTGAGATAAAAGGTATAATATGCAGAATAATAGTTTTGTTTTGCTTTTGTCCTTACACTCAGAACATATCTGTTTCTTTTGGTCTTCCTTAAACTACTTAATAAAAAATCTAATTTGTTTTTTTCCACCTTTGTTCTAACTTCACCCATTGTTGCATGTTAAGATGAAAGCAAAGCCACTCCTACTGGCTTTATAAGTCTGAAGGGAATTAGGAATCTGACTCATCAAAATTATCTCTCCTCCCACACTTTCCCCCTCCACCCCGAAACACTGAAGAAACACACTCCTTCGTCCCTCACACATTTTCCTAATGTCTATTTGGACTAAAAGCAGTGTGCTCACAAGCAACCAGCCTCTTAAACAGCTTAGGCTTCACCACATCTGTGTTTCTGCAGTACCTGCTATACTGCTAGTCCAAGACGGCTTGAACTGCTGCCTTATTTTATGGCTGTACTGACACAATCCTGCAGTGAACCATGCGACCCCTGAAGTGTTTAGAAAGGTGCATTTGTGTAAGGGAGAC
The DNA here is from genome assembly GCA_034783455.1 of Micropsitta finschii. Lineage (NCBI taxonomy): Eukaryota > Metazoa > Chordata > Aves > Psittaciformes > Psittacidae > Micropsitta > Micropsitta finschii. The sequence continues at coordinate 13,123 of JAVHNF010046631.1, forward strand.
TTTTTTTTTCCTCTGGAGTAAGTCAGAGCCTCCCAGATAATCTCGCATGAGCGTATTATTGACTGGTGCCTTTCCTTAGGCAAGAAAGGCTGCGCTGTTTGGAAAATGATCCTCTGAAGCATTCATGAAGTGGAGACTTAGGAAGCCTAACAATTGGTAGAAATATTATCATCAGCTATCACAGTAACATTATCCAGCCATTCCCACCCACAGATACACACACACACGCATGCTGTATTTTGGCTTAGAATGCCCCGCAATAATGCGCTGTAGGTGTGTGGTCCTCAAAGTGTTTAAGTGTTTGAGGATGAAGTGAGCAGGAACATCTTGCATCCACCAGCTGAAAGAGGGTTGGGAGAAGTGGAGGGTGGATTTCCCTGGACAGATGATAATTCTCTATCCTTCTATGTGTTGCCAAACTACCTCAACTAGTGGGGGTTTATAAACTTCTTCGGTCTCAGTAGAACAGATCTTCTAGTGTTTTTTGGAACACATCAAATGCAGTACAATTAAACAGGAGAAAAAAATATTCCCAGGGCCCTTCATTCCCTTCCTTTCATCTGTCAAGATATTACTTAATTTAAATGCTGCCAAACTTAATGAAAGATGACATCCTCCAGTGTGTCAGAGCTCAGTGCCCAAGCAGGAAAGCATGAGTGGCTTTCTGCCCTTCTGTCTTTGCTAAATTCAACCTGGAAAAAAACTAGAGCAAGTTCAGGGGTACTGTAATTAGCAGGATTTAAAATGCTCTCTTCAGGTCACTTTTCTTGGCCCAGAATTGCCCAAGAACTCAGCACCTGAACTGAGGTGTGTCTGTGCCATCACACAGTGCCTACAGTTTAAGTGCCACCAAGTCAATTAACCCAGGTATATGCTACACACAAGTATCCCCTAAAAAACTGCCCTGTAGCAAAATCTTTCCCTTACACAAAGGATGGAAAGTGGACAGAGTACAGGTTAGAGATAAATAAAAGGATTTTCTGGATGTAACCATCAAGGATTCTTGAGGAAGGGGAAGGAAAGGAGTTGGTGCTTGTTGAGGGCCTTGTTGGGATGGTTTAAGGTGAAGGAAGTGACACGAATGAAGGTACCTTCCACAACCCTAATACCCTGTGGAGGTGATGAGCAGAGCAGATTAGCAGTGAACCTCGGTTCATTGCTTTCTTAAAACAAAATTAAGCCTTTTTTTTCCCTTTTCTAAAAATAAACTGTGTGTGAATCAAAGGGGGAAAAGAAAGGTAATGCACAAAGATACAGTGCAGCTTATTAATTAGTCTGAGGTGCTCTCAGTGCTCCTTTATATATGGAAGGGCTAAAAACGTAAACTACTGAGGTGACATTATTGCTGCTGCTGGGCTTTTGGAACATTACTGTGATGTGCAGGTTCCCTTTGCCTGGGTAACTCACTAGTGGTGTCATCCCAGTTGGGGTCACACAGGAACAAATGAAGGTTGCAGCAAAAGATTTGAGGCTGGGGACTGGGATTTGTGCTGGATTTTGCAAGATGAAGTATTTTCCCACAGCATGCCTGTTCTCTGGAGGTGAAATCTGGTGGGTTTGCCCTCCCCTGTCCCTATCCTCATCAAAACCCTATGCCAAAGCCTGCTTGCAGGGAATACTTTATGTTCTCTAGCATAGCAGCCTTCACAGGTTTGCTGGTGCAAAACAAATGCCCTCCCCAGTGTGGTCCCTGTTCTCTCTGGTCTCTAACAAGGCAACCATAGTTCCTACTCTGGAAAGCAAAGGTAGAGTGCTGCAAACCATGGTATTCACCTGGAAAAGGTCAAGGTCAGAGCCTGGTTGGCTGTAGGTTGGCATACCTTAATCACACCAGCCTAATGGCCTTTTTCTGTAGCTGGTGGAGTGGAACATCATGTGATGTCTATCACTGACTTCCCAGGTACCATTTACAGCTCAGTCATAGATCTAAAAGCAAAACTTGTGCTCCTCTCTCTGGGTCTGCAGCTACCTTGACCTTGTGCCTCTGATACCAAATGTAGAGCAAGGGGAACCTGTGGTGCCCTAAGTTCCAAGTAGGTGGTAACTGAACCCTCTTTAGCAACCCAGGGAGGAACTGCAGCAGTGTTTAAACCCAGTGACTGTTCTGCAGGCACATGCTGCCTGTGGGAATAGCTATTCATCTCCTATAGCTATGGCTGTAATCATTGTTCTTTCACCTTTAGCTATGGAGGCTTACACTTTAAAAGAAAGAAAAAGCAGGAAAATATCCTAAAGTATGCTTAAATTGGTAATGAAATCAGCTGGGGAGCACTGCATGTCCATGATGAAACACAAAAGTTGCATCTGTCTAGTGCAGCAAGTACCAAGAGCAGGCTAAACTTCTCTCTTCAATGCAGTCAGTGACATTATGCTCAGGATAGGCTGGCTTCTATACGTCTGTAACCTCTCTCCTCTAAATGGCTACTGTTTATCAGTTACAAGTTTTGGGGAGTTAGTAGTTAGTTGTTTTGATGAAAGATCACAAGCTGAATGGTACCAAAAGATACCAAAACAAAGAGAGAGTCATTACTAGTTTTGAATGGCTTCAGAAACTAGTTACTCACTTAAATATGATTAAATCATGCAACACTTATAGAAAGCCGTGGACGGCCATGCCTGGATCCACCACTTGAATGCCATGTACCTCCTTTCCTGCTGTATGACCCCTCATTTCCTTGCTAGGTAGAGGAAGGCTGGTAATTTATGACTCCTATTAATACAGTAGGCTGGATGTGTTGACAATATATCAATAATTATTTCTGGCAGGGCCCGAACAGTATAGTATGGGTCTCTGTAGGATGACTCATTTTACCAGAAGACAGATATGTGTGACCTGAGTTTTATGACAGATGTCAAATATATCGAAATGTGGTGTGAGGAAGATCATCTTATTGGCAAAGTAATGAGAAGCCAGTGGGAAGATTAATGTGAAAGCTGAATTGTGTGGTGCCTCCTTCGCTCTGTGTTTTGATAAGTGATGCTGGGGCAGACGGGAAGGGGTTATCCTCTGCCTTGTGTGGGCCAAAAGTGGGAGAAGTTTGGAGGAGCAATAATATTAACCAATATGACACCTTAACTTTTATAGGGAGATCAAAAATCAAACAGCTTTTTGAAGGGGAGGGAATTGTTGCGGGGAGTTGACAAATGCGACAGTGCGAGGGGAAAGGCCAGCTAACCAGAGAGCGTGGCCTAAATCTTTCAAGGTGACTGCTGTCGTGACAACTTAAATGGGTCTTATTTTCAGCAGTGCTAAGCCTCCCACCTCCTGAAAATCAAGCCCTTGTGTTTCATGCTGGCTGCCACAGAGCGGGGATCAGCTGCCAGCATGGGAAGTGTAGGCTCAGAAAGCCTCTCCTTCTGCAAAGCAAGCACAGTGAGGCTTTCTTTGCAGAGCTGGGCTATTTGCTGCTGGAAAGCAGTTCCATGTCTCAGGCTCACCCCTTGCAGCAGCTCAGTGATGTCTTTGGTGTAGGCCACTGCGGTCTTCAGGTGCCATCAGAGTGGTGGCTGCAAAGGGCTCACCATCACATCTTTCTCCCTCCACATCCCTTACCCTTGCCTCCTTGACTTTACGGCCAGATAAGAGCTCTGGATTCCAGCTTCACCAGGGATGCAGGCTGGCACTGCTTTGCTGTTCAAAGACCACCTCTTTTGTACAGAGAAGTCCAAAGTATTAATTATCCCTCCATTTCTTGCTTGTTATGGAAAGATAGTGAGGAGCCGCCTCTTCAGGCAGTGAGAGAGAAAGCCTGATTTGTAGTGGAGGCAGGAAAATACCCATCTTGTAGCTTCATCATTTTTGATCCTGCAAAACCACTGTTATCACTCCATGGGGAAGAAGTTGTTGTTTGTTACCCAAAACTGCAACGTTATCTGGGAGCAAGGTTTTGGGGAAAGCCTGTGCTGTAATGTGCAGGTATTTTTGTCTTGTTTGTGCAAAAGAGGCCCCTTTTGAAGTGACACGGGTGCTTCAATGTAATAACAAGGTCAAGCTTGAAAAAAGAAATTATATACTTTGAATAATTGAGCTGTATTTTTAGCCCTCATTTTGTGATCTGTGTCACATATATATACGTGTGTGTGTGTGGCTCATTTCCCTGTTCACCAGAGACACTTTTGCCATATTCAGGTTTGCTACCTAGAGAAGAGGCACATGGGCACTCTGTGCACTGAAGCCACCTCTTGACTTCCTTCAACACAAAAATGAGTTGCAGAGTTTTTCTTGCCTTCTCTTTATCTTGGAAAGGTCATGATTATCATTTCACCACAAATAGGACAATTTTCTTTCATTCAGCTCTAATAGTGGCACAAATTTAACTATATTGTGCTAGCAGGCACCGATATATTAATTAAAATATAGTCTAATTATTTACCCTAGTTAGTTCATACAAATCTCAGTAGTGTAATCAGTGGACTCCCTTAAGGATTTTTGCCATATTCAGCAATAGAAATGATTTATCTTTTTTCACTATACTAAGGAATACAGTTAATTTGGGGTTTTTACTTCCAGGGTGGTAGTTCAGTGGCCACCACGGCCCTAGTCTATGTGGAGGGACTGTGCAGCCACAGTCGCACTGACTGCTGCTAATAGTTGGATAAATGCTATCAAAAGTTATTGTAAGAACTGTTGCAATGGGGTGAAGCAAATCTTCCCAGCCCCACTTTGAGGAAATTCCTGACCTCGTGCTGGTTCCTTTGCGGTACATTTGGTCACACGTAGCCAGGATGGTTTCTGAGAAATGGTGCTCTGATATTCTTCAGCATGAACAGATGTGGAACAATGTTTACACAGGGAAAATGTTCAGCCTGTTTCGTAAGGAAGGGAAAGGAATGCCTCCTAGCAAAACGGAGGCAGAGCACTAAGATGATAGGGATCTGAGCCTGTTTTAAAAGAATAAGAGAAGCTGACATCTATAGCTGTAACACAACTTGGGATGCCCAGCTTGTGTATACTTAGGGCTTGTTTGCTGCCAGGTGTTTGTTTTAAGTGTGGTGGTATGAAAATTGCAGATGGCATTGTTGAAAGAGTAAGAAAAAGCTTTCAAAGCAAAGAGGTAGAGGAGAGGAAGGATGAGTTGATGTTGAGGAGGACCAAGACTGACCCAACCTGCAACTTGCAGCCCTGTCAGTCTCATAAATGCCTTTAATGCCTCCCAGCCATCAGCCTTCAAACCCTGTCTCCAGAGCATAGGAAATTGAAACGAGTGGGTCAAGGATTCCTGTTTTCCCTTTGTTTCTGGTTTCCTTTCACTGCCAGTCCCTGCCTTCTCATCTCACCTCCACTTCTTTTTCTCAATGAGAATGTCAGGCAGCATTGAAGAGAAGAAACTGCATCATCTAAGACACTGGAAGAGATAGCAATGCAACTCCATATAGCCCTTCGTGCATGCTCTGTACTTGAAAAGTGTGTCCTTCCCCCTGCTGAAGGGAGGGGCTTGACAGATAAAATCTGGGGTATTGAATGCCAAACCCAACTTATCTGTTATTGTTTAAAGCAGTGTAGGTAGCACCTGTAAACCAAATTCTCTGTAGGAACTGTAGCCCGCTTTAATTATATACTTCCTGCAGACAATCACTAAAAATATCAGACAGGAATTAACACACAAGCTGAAGAATCAGACTTTACCAGTGAGACAGGGCAAGACTGTATAAAAACCTGCCTTAAACAGCAGTCATTAGTGTTCCTGGTAATGCAGTCTGAATCTCTTTGGAAATCAGGTACCCTTTAAGCACGTTTTTGTCATAATATAACCAATACACCTTCTATTACATTTCCTCTTCCTGTTCTACTTCTGGTTTAACCATGTGTGAACCAAGCTAACATGATTAGACACCTTGTTTTTCACCAGTCATTTCTGTTTGCAGTCTTCCATAAAGTACTTCAAATGAATTTTAATATGTTGATGGTACTTACTGGAGAGATTAATATTCATAATAAGTACCCCTTAGAAATAATCTTCAGCAAATCCTTTTGACAGAGGAGTCAGGGCTGCTAACGACAATAACTACTACAAAATGCAATTTGGTCAATTACTTTAATTAATTTTCACTCTGTAATGTCTTCTCATTTATATAGTAAACTAATAGGGGGAAAGTACATCATTCGTATTTGCCTCCACTTAAACGTCCAAAACTGTTTCCTTATGTTTTGTTTTAACGTTTGCAGCTCTCTCAGCTTCTTGAACAGTTAAGATAATTATGGGTTTTACAAATAAAACTTCTTCTTCACCAAGAGAGGTTGAGACTTTCTTTTGAATATGCTTTCATAGAATAAAAACCTTGGCTACACAGATCCTAATCTGGTATTTACAGACTAGCTGATTTTGGATGGTGCCAGCATTCCAGTGTAAATTGTAGAAGTGTCTACATTTCATCAAATGCTTTTTTAATTATATTGTTTGAAATTGGAGTAAAAAGGAACACAGCTGTCTAGAGATTTTGGTAGCATACAGGTTATAATGAACTCCTGAGAAATAACAGCAGCAGTCTTTTTAATGCACTTTACTGCACTGAAGAAGGAATTTTACACTGTGGGCTACATTCTCAGCTGGAGTAAATTGCCATAACTCTGATTTCCTCACTGTATGACAGTCTGGTTCTAAGCCCCTTGCTTGCAAAGAATTGCACTCTTATTTTTAGCAGTTCATATAGCAGAAGAGGATTTGGCCTGTTTTTATTATGGTGCAATTGTGTGTAAATATTAAGGTCATCTATTATCTGGAAAAATGCATGAATTAAGTTAGAATCAGTAACTCCGATCCCACCTTGTACCAATAAAAT
>JAVHNF010046650.1:9542-21158 GCA_034783455.1 Micropsitta finschii
CTGCACCAGCTACTAAGAAGGAGAAAAATAACTGTTACAGCTGAACCCACGGCAGGATGACTATCTACTTCTCTTTACATACACTTGTAGGTTTTCCTCAGGAAGCCTTTCACATAATACTTGTTATATGTGTTTTGCCTTTTCCCATTATTATCCCTCCGTAAAACATTTTGTTTCTTTGCTTCCCGAGACTACACCAAGAGACAGGTCTTTGTGGAGATTAATTGCACAGACTCTGGTATCTTGAGAACCAAAGACCTTTTTATTCAAGATTACATGGATTATATATGTTAAGATTACGTCCACGTGTTCAAAGTTATAATGTAATTGGTTAATTACTGTTGTTCACGAGCACAACACAAACTTTCAATTGGTTAGTTGGCCTTTCGTCATCTTCCTCTCCTCCTCCTTCTCTCTTCTCAGTTCCTCCTTCTATATCCCATTTTTGTTCTTCCTGTTCCGCTTTTCTTGCTCAAGGTCAGTTCACCAAAGAGTCAAGGTAGTTCAGCATGCTCTGATCAACCTCAAAACCCTCTTCGCCTGCAGGTCTTGAAGCAGACTTATGGAAGTTATTTCAAACTACACAATCACACCCATCTGACTTCCCCTGACTTACCTAGTAAAATACCAAAGTTATCCAGACAAACTTTCCTTATACTGGAGTACATTATCCAGACTTCAGAGGGAAGGATCTTGGCCCTTCAGTACCCACTATAGAGACTTCTGCTTCAAGGCTTGGAAGTGCTATTTTCATACCCCATATGACAACAAAACCAGCAGGTTTTAGAAAGGTGTGGCTTTTTCTTCCCTCCTCTGCTCCAGTCATGCTATTTTGAACATTTCTTATCAGTATCAAATATAATTTAGTCATACTAAGACTGACGTGTCACAAGTTCTTCATGCTTCCTCTACACATCTGCTACACACTTGAATAAACTGCTCACAAGTAAGACTAGTGACATTTGAAAGAAATGCCATTCAGTTATCAGCAGATTCAAATTAAGCTACAGTACCTAATATAGATATAGTACTTATTGTTTAAAATTTAATGCAACTTCCTAAGCCCATAAAACACATCTTGCATTTAGGAGGAAAAGCCATTTTAAGCCCTTAATAAAAACCACATTTAGAGATTCAGGTCTAAATTAGTATCATTAATATTTCAAAAATTAAATCCCTATGTCTTTCAGATGCAAATTTTCAATGGGCAAGCTCTCTCTAAAACAATAGAAGAAAAACATATGCATGTATGCGTGTGTAAGTTTGTGCAAATGAAAGATGAAGTTATTGTCATGACTTTGTTAGAGAATACATCACACTTCTCTTATGCACGCCTGTTTGTTTCAACTATTCATACATCTCTATAGCATGTTGACATTGTAATTTCTTGCTTCATGGCAGACCGATATTCTTGTGTTTTCAAATAAATAAAGAAATGTTTTATACATCTGCTGTTATCACAGCCTTGGAAGAAAGGAAACATTCTAGTTGAGCTCCTTTATTTTCTCCCAGGGCAAGGTTGCTGTAAAAAACCCACACACTACAGCTTTCATAAACTCAGCTTGTGCTGAAATAGAACTTCCTGAGCTTACATTAAGACAGAAACTGTATCATTAAGACTGATTAAGGGATGACAGTGTTTGAGAGATAGTTCACTGATAAATCTGGGTGATGTTGCAAGATAATGCCACAGCAGCTGAAGTGGCTGAGGTAGCTCAGGGAATCTGTCTCTCTGTACTTATGAATTCTGCTTGATTTTCTGAACTTTACCTCTGACCAAAACCTTCAGTGTGGATTAAATCTTCCATGTTATGGAAAAAAGCAGCCAGTGTCAGAGAGACTGAACAAAACAATTAACATTTGAATAACCTTGTCCTGCTAAAACAGGAGAGATTGGTAGCCCCATCAACTGCTAATAGCCTTCTGCCTAACTCCTGGCAGAGGCTGGAGAGAAAAAATTGAGTGTTAGGAACTGGTTTTTATGAAGAGATGGTCTCTTAAATTTTGTTTAATAGTCAGAAGATTTAGAAAGATGCAAAGCAGCAGGCAGGCTGTACACCTCAAGGACCTTTATATTTCAGTAAGATCTGAAAGGCTTTCACTGATAGCATGGAAGTAGAGTCTGCAGTTTCCAAATATCCATATATTTGGAGCCTTTGCATTCATTAAACATTTTAATACACTAATTTCATGGGATTTCCTACTGCTTTTTCCTTCTGTTTAGTTCTCAGCTATAAATCAGGAATGCCCAAAGTATTCATTAGCTATTAGTGAAGCTCAGTGATGTTTGGCATTGGTCTTGGGGCAAACATCTGAGGTTCCAGGTAGGGAGCCTGACCCCCAGAGCTAAACTGAAGAGCTGGACAGGGTGATGATGACCACTCTTTCTATATTAACAGTGGGTCAAATTAATTGCTTAGCTACCCTTTGAGTGCCTAAGACCCACATTTAAACACTACAGAGATCTTCAAAACCAGCACTGAAATATCCCACCTGGCTAAGTCCCTATCTTGTGCTGGTAGACATATCACATAGCTCAGCAACCTTGCATCCCAGGTTCACATTTCAGATTTAGCAGGGTTCTCAAAATCAGACTAAAGAGCCTTGATTCTTTACTGAAGAAAAAGGAAAGAGGTTTGCATGCAACTTGGTAGAGCACTTACCTGGGATATCATACTTTACTTCCTGTACCAAGTACTTCATAGATATTTAGGTAATGGAAACACTGAACAGAAGAAGCTGAAGATAATCCCACCCAATAACACCTGAAGACCAAAGTCAGGACATCTACCTGGGACAGAAAAACAGTCTTTAAACTCATGGCCCAAATGCAAAAACCAAGGATTTGAAGTCAAGTCTCCAGACTCTAAGGAAAGCCCTTCCCTTAGCATAAATGAGTTATTGGATTTATGCATCCGCTATTTTATTGTGGAAAAGTCCATCTTGACTTTTAAAGCAAGGAAATAATTAAATACTTAACACAGTGACTGAAGACTGATGATTTCCTTCAGTCCAGAGTTCACAGCCTATTCCTCAAATTTTCTTACTAGCTATTTTACATGTCTCCCTGCTTAGAATGATGTTTTGTGCTATTGGGTACATTCCACTGGCTTATAACAGGAGCCTAAAGAGCTTCATGAGAAATTAACAAAAGAAGACATTTCTACTAGACCATGACTTAAATATCATCAGTTTGACTACTGGATCTGACAGATTTCTTGCATGATTTTATAAAAAAATAAAAAAAAAAAAATAAAAACAATTTTTTCAATTCATTCACTACTTGTTAAAAGATGCCAATAAGCAGGATCACAGCAAGGCTGTGGTAAAATCAGTACTCCAAGCTGATGCAGGTTTTGCTGTTTTATCACCATGAACAGACAGAATGGGTGAACTTTCACAAAAGAGTGAGCCAAAAGATGTGTAACGCAGACTGAAAATATCCCAAGGTGATGTGGCAATCCTGTCAGAAAAGTCTTGGCTGGAGGTGTTGCTGTCTCCCACTCTTGTGTGAGGAGAGCATTTGTAATTGAGAAGATCACATCTCAGTGGAATCCCAAATATAACAGTCTTATGCAAATAGGAGAAAGTCCCTGTGATAAGCACTGGCATCAAGAAAACCAGACAGACTGAGTTAGCTTTGGTGGTTGTCTATTTCCAAAGAACAATTCAATAACACAATTTCAGGACCTTTTTTCGGGAAATATGATTTAGCGAGAATGTCCTCAACAGGGACTTGGAGGTTTTGTGATTAAGAGAGAGAAGTTTCCAGCTTAAAGAACAATTTAAGGAAAATGTTGAACAAGTTGACAGAGAGTTAAGGAGTGAAAGTGGATAGATTTAACATAGGCAAAATGGGATTGCATGGCAGATCCTGAAGATCTGGGAGGAGTCCTACTTACTTTCCTATGACTGAGATCAGAAACACAGACAAGGCAGTTCCAGTGGTCTTAGCAACATCAGCAGGTCTGCACAGAGTCCAAAACATATTGAAATTTAGACCTTGGTCTCCTAATTAGATCATGAAAATAAGCAGCAGATGGAAAATTTAAAGAAAGAACTCAGAGAAATTTGGAGCCTTTGAGACAGACAGTCTGTTGCAAAAATAAATATGCTTTCACATGACCTAAATGGAACATTTATAAACATTTTTTGTGTTGCATTTTCTTAAGAACTCCCATTACCTCAATTTAGAGTACTTTAAAGTGTTTCAACTTGTTCTTTGGATACTTATATGTAAAATGATTCCACACAAGCAGCTTGGAGAGTAGGAAACAATTTTTTAAATGAAATATCACTGCATACAGCAAAAGGTGAATGAGTCACAGTGAAAAAAGTGGTTGAAACATTTTGCCTTTTTTTCTTGGTGTTGAAGAATAGATTGCATAAGAAACCTCAGGTTTATTGTTGTTCAGAATTACTCATTAATTTGTTTTTTACTTCAGAACCTTTGAATAGCAGCTTTTGATATTTTTTACTCAGTAGTCAGGGAGAGAAAGTTTTTGAATATTATTCAGTGAGGTAGAGTGAGACATAAGAAGTTTCCTGCTACAGTGACATATTTTATTTTTCATATGGGACTTGAGGAAGAAAAATTTGTAATCAGGCATGAAACAACAGTTGATGACTCTATAGTCAGCCTGTTGTTTTTTATGAGTGAGACAGTCATCATGTAAACATGCCAGCTACAGGAAGACTCAAAACAAGTGCATTAAGATTATGAAACCAGATCTTGCTAAGAAGTACCAAGAATGAACATAACCAAGAATGAACATACAGCGGGTAGAATAGAAAGTAATGGTGTGTAGAAGTCTGGGCTACTGGGAAAGCAACATTGACTGTTTTTACCAATTAATACAAGAAGAGCAGAGACCAATGACATCAACTGGTTTGCACCCACCCTCCTTACGCACGTTTGCCTTACTGAAAGCTAAATTAAGTGGCAGAAAACAGAATGACGGAACAAGCTGTGGATGATCTCAGGCAAATTGATTGAAATTACTGCCTTGCTTTCTTTATTTTGCAATAGAAGTGTCCCCTTTAGATCATAAATGAAAGATGTAAGGCATAAGAAGTTCTGAGAAGGAAGCCCCAAAATGAAAATGCTCCTTTTTCTGGCCCTTGAGAGAATAAAAAGGTATCTGTAAACAAACACTGTAAATTAAAACCTTGCTTTGTCCTTAAACAGAAAGCAATAATGTAAAAAGTAATCAGTTAAGTCAAAAGCTGGGTTGTAGTGGTTTTGCATTTTTTATGGTAGCCTTCACTGAAAACTTATTCTGGGTATTTGTAAGCAACCATTGTTTGAAACAAAATATTCAGAGCAAGGGAGAAAACTGAATGTGACTCAATATGAAAAATTGTAGTTGAGTATTGTCTGTTGAGAGCAGTTTCTCATGTCTAAAGCATACAAGTCCTAGGTTATGACCCCGTCTTGAAAAGTTATGCATCTATGAAGCTCTATCACTTCTTTGCATTTCTCTCCATCCCTTTAGCAGGATTCTCAAAATCAGACTAAAGAGTCCTGTTCCTATGTATACCATTCATTTCATCAAGCTCTCTAGTGAATAGCAGGATGAGAAAAGAAGTGGCAGCTTAAAGCTCTGAGCTTGGACATTTTTTTCCACCATGCGCTATACAGCACTGCTAGTATAACTCCACACACAGAAATATAATTCCTCAAACACAAGTAAATGAGGATGATTATTGCCAAGGAAGCTATGAATGCAAAAAACTTTAAAAATTATTTCCCTATTAATTTTTAGTTAATAATTAGTTCTCTAATTCTAGTCCCTAGCATGGACTGAATATGTTAGAATAGAAATGCCTTGCCTCATCTTTGAAGTAGTGTTAACCTGCTGACACAGGGTGTCCACTTGAACAGCGTGAACTAGCTAGTGAGCTGGAAATAGACCATCCTTTAGGTGAATTCAGTATCTCTAACAGAGCAGATTTGTGTTGTAGCTGTTTACAGTATCTACAATTCATATTACATAGGCCAGTGCAAATCGCAAGTCACATTTTGTACAATCAAGTTGTAATAAAAATTCACTTCCACAATCTAAACATTTCAGTTAAGAATTCTTGTTGGGGTGTTCTTGGTAGTAAAGTCCAAGCATTAAATTACCACAACACACTTTTATAAGATAGTACTAATTATCTTTGTACCCTAATATAATTAATATTCATAGGATTTCCTGATTTGCTCAGCTATGATATCAAATCTTTTCACTTACATATGTTTTACCTTGTACTTTCTAATTTGGCAAAGCTAGCAGAATTAAGTAGTCCATCTAACAAGGATAGATGTACTCTTCATTTCTGTATCATAAAAGCACTAAAAAAAGAATTAATATAAACTGGCAAAAAAGGAAAAGAGAACCTTGAATATAAAACAATGTAGGAAACATTCCTGAAATGGTATATTTATGATACTGTACCGATTCTGAGAATGAAATATTTTAATGAAACTACAAGACACAACTGTCCTGTACTACAAGATCATGCATTAAAACACTTGTGTTAAGTGTGTTTATTATAATTATACATAGCTATTTGAATACTCACATTCAGTTAGGCAGTTCATTAACAAACAGATGATACTGTTTTAGGTATCCTGCGACTAAGGCTGCAGGCACCATAGATGGCAAAAGTATATTTTTTAACACAAAGAAGTTTATGCCATTATTATTTTATGTACTTGTGTAGTATAAAAGCAATTGCTACAGCCAAGTTCCATTTCTAGCTGTCCTCTGTAAACACAGAGGAATGCCAGGCAATTGATTCTTAGACTGTCTTGTTTCACTTAGGAAGAGCTTAGATTAAGACAGACATTATATACAGATATTATAAATAGCATATATTCCAGTAAAATGTCTCCTAACAAAGCAAAAAGCAGACCAAAGGACTCTATGAAGCTTGAAGAAGAACTCACCATGTCAGCCAAACTTCTGGAGGAAATATTTAGACATGTCAATGAATAAAAGTATAAAAACTCAAGTGTAGACAAGAATTGTAACACTAAAGGACATTATTCTGCCTTCCAGCTTCCAAGATGAGCATTTCCTTTGCTTTACCTAGTGCCATCTGTACAGAATACGGAACAATTCCAAAACTGGAGAGGATCTGCCCAAAAGGCAAGTAGAAATTTGAATTGTAGATTGAAGTTAAGTGCAAGGTTAATTTTTCTGAGAACTCATGTTCAAAATATACATCAGAACATCCAATGGGGATCTGCACATTTAATAATACCATCAATTCACACACAAAAAACCTGCAAATACAAGACATACAGTGACCAATCTTGAACCCAACTATCTTATTAAAAGACTGCTTGCTTGCCATGGGTAGTGTTAGAACGTAGGTTTATTTAGGAGGCAATCTCCAGTACATTGGTCAGTCTTGGCTGAACATTCAATTTGAATTCCAGTAACAAGTCATTTCAAAATGGAAATACCTAGAAGCACAGTGATTAGGTAAGCAGGTTGCTGAAGATGTATGAGCATCCTGAAACTATAATTGCTCAGAATGTGCTAAGCTTTATTGACCATTTACAGTGCTACCTACCTTTGTTAGGTATTTTATGGCATCGTATTGTTCTCCCAAATGACTTCTACTTCTTTCAGTTAAGTGCTACTGGTTGCGTTTTGGTTTTGGGGTTGATTTGGGGTTTTTTGGTTGGTTGGTTGGTTGTTTTTTTTTTCATGGACCTCACTGCTTCTTCAGTAATATTTTCTCACAGTGATAGATACAAATGGCACTGCAGGAATATTACCAGTATGAAAGCTAGCTGAGTATTGCTATTAACCCAACAGCATGAATATATAGAATTGTACCAGATCACATCACATGCATTATGTGGAAGCGAGGGTAAAGATCCATTTATGTTGTTCCACTTGCTTACATGATTTGCACTGATGAAAATATCAGCATGAGGGTTTCAAGTTCATCAGGTTCTTTCACGGCAGTTTCCTGACTTCTTTCAAAGCAGTAATGTAGATTGTGAATCTGAAATTTGAAACATTAAAAAATACAGGAGCCTTAATTTTATTGTAACATCACAGGAAAAGCTTCTGTTCTAAGTTATCTGGGAAAGCCCAGAAAATGGCCATCTCATCTGTCATTTGCATTCTTCAGAGTTTATATTATATTGTTTTAGAACTACAGAAGGCATTTCCATTGCCCTAGGGACATACACAAACTGCCTATACTAGAATTCCCTGTGTACTGAGCTCCTAAGTAGTTACCATTGCAGTTTCACCCATATCGTAACTTTTCAGAGAAAATTGGGTGTTTTCTCTTGGAGTCAGTAGCGTTTGTGCTGTCTAGACTGGTATGATTTTCCCTAGAAGGAGACCAAGCAACAGATAAACCTCAGTATCCTCTTTCCTGGGGCAATCTTACATGACATCTGTTAGTACCGTCACAGCAAAAGTACCAACAGACCTTTGTGCAGATATCATCCTGCTCGGTTCCTAGCAAAGCACACAGTTTTCATTACGTTTACCCAAAAGTGGCAGCCCCTTTTTTTTCCCCCTCTGTTTGTGTGTCCACATATGCTGGGTTTGCCTCACAGACATCAACTCTCTGCATCAGAGGTGCCTTCTCAAAATCAAGTGCCAGGCTGGTGGACAGGTATGCAGTCTAAATCATATTCAATAGGCATCACACACTGCCTACAGTTTTCCGGCTACACAAAAAAGGAAAGGTGCTGCCCAGAGATTCCCCTACAATGAATTAAAAGAGCCATTTACCTTTCACATATAAAATTTTAAGAGTAAAGCCAGGGCTGCATGGGGAAATGAAGCAACTTGGGTGGAGAATTCTTCATGGCTTTGTTAGGAAGACATCTTAATAGCTGATTTATTTTGATGTGATTATGTTATTATTAAAACAACATATCAGCTTCACTCATTCTAATTTTTGTCATTTTTATTGCTCACACAAAAGTTGCACCTACAGCCACAGTTACAACTGTTAGTTATTAGTTTTTATCTGAATTTGTAAAAAAAGCCCTCAGAAACAATACTGATTTGAGGATTTGAAAGAAAAAAGTGTTTACACAAGCATTGAACAAAAGAACTTGCTGATAGCATCAGCTGGTATGGTACAGCAGTGACCAATAGCTTTTATGTCTGCTTTGCCAAATGGACTTTATGATAATACAATTCTCTACACAATCACTAGAAGAGGAAGTGAATGCTCCTTTTTTGAGCTTTAAATTTCTGAATAAAATATTGTTTATAATTCTAATGGCCCCCCTAGTATGAAAACATGAATCTATATTTAGTAGAACAAGCACTTTGAATATACAAAACTGATTTCTTATGTAAATATTAACCAAAAACCCTAACTAAAGAAACTGTCTTTGAGGCAAATTGCTTCAGCAACTTGAACTGAATTTTCTTCAAATTCTCATTGCTGCTACTATAAGCAATACAGCAAAGAGTTTCAGTGGCATATCTGTGTAATCAAAAACAGGCGAGAGGTGTAGGCATGTATTTATCTAGCTTGCTAAGTACCCATCCAAATGAAACAGGAAATATGGCTGATCAGCTTTCATTCAGCTTAGTTAAATGAGACACTCTTGCATGGTACTTTTAACATATTCCCCCCCCTTCCCTTCCTCTTCTCAGTGAGAATGTTTGACCTCCACTGAGCTGCATTTCTTTTCCAATTTCCAATTCATTTGCCACATACCTTATAACATAATTTGTTCATTTAGGATAATGTTAATGGCACCTAATGCAATAGCATCCTACCGTGCAAACTATTACTGCTAAATAAAAGAGGACCAGCTGGCCCCTGCTTGTCCACATTACCTTACTGCCAAATCTCTTCCAGATGAGGGTAGTGTTCAGCGGTATGGTATACGCTAGTCTGTGGCACCTGGACACAAAGCGTACCAACCCTCTGGGTAGCAATAAAGTAAATTCAGAAATAACGGCATGGCCATATTGGTTCAGAGTCTCTTTAACTTAAGTGAAGATATATTTAACTTTGAAGTGCCCCAGCTTACAAGGAGGAGCAAT
Organism: Micropsitta finschii; assembly: GCA_034783455.1. NCBI lineage: Eukaryota > Metazoa > Chordata > Aves > Psittaciformes > Psittacidae > Micropsitta > Micropsitta finschii. The sequence continues at coordinate 19,574 of JAVHNF010046650.1, forward strand.
GCTGCTAAAATAATACCTGAATATTGCCTAGGTAAGTCCACTATGCAGGCACTCTTAAGGATTTTCAGGGTTTCAGTTGAGTCAGTCACCTCTAGAAAAGAAGGGAGATACCACAGAAGGTAGTAATTTTACCAAAGTGCTGATCTAGGAAAATTATCACTTGCATTCTAGGTTTGCATTTGAGTGCACTGGGAAAAGTATCATTACATTGACAAGAGTCAAAGGAAATCTGGATTTTATTATTACCTGAGTGGATGGAGAGGAAAAGATATTTTTAAAAATATTATGGAGAAATAATCTGAAAATTTCCTCCACACTCTGGTTTTGTGGATGTAGTGGCAAGCAAGGCAATGGTGTTTCCCTGCTACTCCCTGTTATTTCAGCACTGACATCCCCTTAGTAAAGGACTTGAAGGCCTTTTTGCTGAGTTGAACCTGAGCTGACAGAGAGACATTCACAAGCTGATGTGAGAAAGACACTCTGGAGTTTGAGACAAAGCAGGGAAAAGCAACCTGAATATGATAAGATCTGTGAGCTATCAAGGTTGAAAGAGACGCTCAGTATGAATTTGTGGATTCTGCTGCTGGAAGATAAGATGGAGGTGGGCAAGCCAAAGAGAAACCCCTGAGAAACACTCACCAAAAGCTGAGGGTTCAGGAGAGCCCTACAAGGAATAAATTGCTCAAGAAAATTAAAACACCTGAAGGCTTAAATTTGGGCCCTGACCATCTTCTCCCCCTGACTGAGGCCCGGAAATTACATGTAAGTTCATGCTTGGGCTTCCAGACCTGCCCTGAGCTATGCTGTAGGTAGGCCATTCTCCAGACTTGGTCTTCTGCTGTTCCTGACTAGATGGTCTAGACAGACTCGAGGCATGACTTGCTGCTTTGCCTTGACTGAAGAAGTGTTATTCATCTCTTGCTCTTATTTGACTTTTAAATATAGCTAGCAATGTAAGGATAATTCTGGAACCTGTCTTAGAAATGATTTTTTGCGGACTGGAACAGGTATCCTGAATCTTCATTACTTCTGGTGCAGCCACACAGAACCTTTATTTCACAAGATATATTTCATTTATTTCACTTTATTTCACACACAAGGTACATTTGACTAATTTTTTTTCTTTTTTTAAAAAGGAAAAAAATAATTAACTGTAATCAACTGACTGGTTTTATCCCCAGTGATTGAAATATTTAACCCTTTTTAAGTGGACAAAGCCGCTGGGTTTTACTACATTTAATGTTTTGGGCTATGAATACTAAGAGGCTATGAATAGAATATTTTTTTCTATTTCACTAAAAATTTCTGAGTTCATGTTCATTTGTTTTCTTGAAATCACCTTGGCCTTACTATCAATTCTCTTCAATAAACAGTGAGGGGTAGTAAACAAGATGCTGTCATAGATATTAATAAAGCTGCCTATGCTGTCAATTCCAAAACCATCTGGGATGTTATATTCTAGTGGAAAATGTCTTCATACTTTTTCGTCAAGAATGTGTACTGATCTCCACTTGGAGTATTGTGTACAGTTCTGGTGTCCTCAACATAAAAAGGACATGGAACTGTTGGAACAAGTCCAGAGGAG
>JAVHNF010046651.1:0-11122 GCA_034783455.1 Micropsitta finschii
AGAGCCATCTCTCGCTTCTGGCTGACTTCCTCCTGGCTTCCCTTCCTCCCTGGCAGAGCATGAGACTCAGAAAGTCCTTGGTGAGAGTAAGCATACTGAGCAGCAACTAAAAACATTGGTGTTATCAGCACTGTTCCCAGGCTGAAAGTCAAAACCACAGCACTGTGCCAGCTGCTAAGGAGAAAAATGACTACTACTGCTGAACCCAGGACAGGAAGGTATTCTGTTGCCTAGGGAAGCATACATCCAGTGCTTTTCCTGTCTTGGTATCCTCCACACCCTATTATTTCACTTGTCTTATCCCAGCTTCTCTCAAACACATGAAATGGAAAAGCAGAGTTCCGGAAGGAGTTCTCTGCTTGCACCAAGAACACCTTTTCTTTGTGTTCTCCAGCAGCTTAATAGTGAAGGTGAATAGGACTCTCTACTGCACATCTCTGTTTTCTGCTTCTGCTGCTAATGTCAATACTAACTAGCAGTACTGTACACCTTTCAGTCAGTCTGCTACTAATCTGATGATCTTTATGCTACACATGCTTTCTTTGGTCTTGCGTGCTTTCTCTACCTTTGCTGTGCATGGTAGAAGAAACCATCTTTTCCATCACCAACTGGCTGTACAGCTGCCTGTTTGCAGTTAGGTGCTTGTGAATGTTGGTTCGTAAAACTACAGTCAATCAAATAAGCTCTCAGGACAATCTTGAATCACCTTCTCTGTGAATCCCATTTCCCTTTTCCCTGCTTCAGTGTAGGAAAGCAAGTTGGATGTTTCTGTGTTATCTGCCTAAATCACATCTCTAACCTCTTCTGGTAGGCCTTTCATTACTATTGCTTTAATGGACATAGAAATGAAAGTCCAAAAGGCTGTCATGGTTGCCATACAGCCTCATTTACAGTAAGATGAGAAAATATCTGTGCTAAAAGTGCTTGTAGGAGTTTGCAAATGATGTCTTTAATTTATATGTATATATATAATTTCATAGTTGCTTTATACATCATGTATTTATTTCTAAATACTTTAACTGTGTTTTGAAGGCATACCTAGGTAATGAAAGTCAACTTTCTGAATTAAAGGAAGGTGTGGAACATGTCTTTATATTATGGGGTTTGCTTTCTTTTTTAGCATAGCTTGAAAGTCTTATTTGGCACCCAGGAGAAAAACATTAAACAGCTCTGCCTTTTGTTTTTCAGTGTGCAGTGACCTGGAATTCAGGGAGGTTGCAAACAGATTGAGAGACTGGTTTAAGGCACTTCATGAAAGTGGAATTCAAAATAAGAAGACTAGGATTGTTCAAAGGCCTGAAAGAACCAGTAAGACATTTCTACTTGTCTTATTTGATGTTCTCCTAGATACTTTTCTGTCAGTTGTATTTCCATTGCTAAGACTTGCCTTATTCTCATATGCTTTAAGTAGGCATGTGTATCAAAACCATAACTTTGTGTTTTTCTAGAGTTATTTTCTTATTTATGGCTTAGTACCAATATAAGATGTTCACTTTAAACTTTCAATATTATTTGGCAGGACTCTTGCTTTTAAGAATGATTGGCAGCTACCATTCTCAATCCTTTCATTTGTTAATGCTATCAAATTGTTTATTTGATAGAGCTTGATAATTAGCTGTTGAATAATGAGATAAAACAGAAGAAACAAGTAGGGATTTTGAGCAACTTTTCCATGGAGAAAAGTGATTTACTGAGTGGCAAGTCCTAAGAAATAAGGTACAAGAGCTATAATTATGTGTGACGCATCATTGATAATTGATGCCACTGTAGGTACTACAACAGAAAAACAATGGAAAAGAAGCTTGTAAGTAAAAAGGAATTCGTATGGGTATACTTCAGATAGGAAAAAGCTCAGGAGTACTAATGAAGTGGAAACAGTAGGGGGCATAATTTGGTTTTAATCCCCTCAAATATTCAATTTTTGTTGTTGTTTTTGTTGTGGAAAGTAGTCGTTTTAAAATGCAGTTGTCAAAGGACTTGTTTAAAAAGCAGTTGAAGTGTGCAGTGATAGTTTCAAGAGTGGTGTCCTGCTGTGAAGGAGAGCAAAATTAGATTTCATAAGCCATAAAAATCTCCCTTTCATTAATATGAGGATAAAACTATAAATTTCCCCAGAGCATTTTTCATAGAATTTGGCCAGCGGCTGCTTACCTTAGTTCCTTCGTTATTGGCTCATTAAATATTTGGAGGTTTGTTTTGTCAAAGGTTTTTAGCTTTTGCTTGATTGCTGTTTGTAGCATTACTTTGTCTTTTTTTTCATGAAATCCATCTATTTAATTTAATTGGAAATGTCATTTCATTGTGTGATTTTTCATGTTAAGGAGGTAAGTAATTCTGCAAAACACAATAACTTAAAGTTGATTATGTGTTATCTAGGAATACTCAACACTGAGAAAAATGTTTCAAAGGTAAGGTGGTAATACAGTAATGTCACTTTTTATTGATACTGAAAGAAACACATATAAAAACATGTATTTATGATTTACATTCTGGTTGGGGCTCAGAACTAGCATGTGATATGCTTCTCATCCAGGAATGAAAACAGCAGAAATACAAAATTTGCAGCTCTTAAGTAAGCATTTATTGTATTGTAATAGCTAAAATCTAATCTATCTAATACTATAGCTAATGTTGACACATTGCTCAAGTTAAAGGTTAGATGAAACATTGCATAGGGTTCTGTTCCTTGCTGAATACTCACTTTGTTGAGGGTAACACACTGCATAGGTAAGGACGAAAACACAGCACAGCTTTTTAGAAGCTTGTTAATACAGCAAAAGTTCAGAAACTAATTTTAAGAATAGTCTTTTCAGGGCCTTTTTTCCTCAACAGGTAAGGAAATATAATCTGTGTGGAAAAGTCTGTTTTCATTCTGTTACTAACTTTAATTTCTTTGTGAACATGGTACTGTCAGAAATGTTTAACTTGCACTTGTAACAGGATAGCAGAAATTAATCCTAAACAGTTTCAGTGTTGTACAAAATATTTGATTACTGTGCTGGTTTTAATTTAAATTTTCTGTTTCAAAGACATATAGCTCATCAACCTTAAAATAGAAGTAGCATTGTTACAAGAATGATGAAAAGTTTGCTATTTGTCATAGGAGGGCTAGGATGTAAGCATGGAAGTTAGGTGATAAGTTTTGTCATGTTTGTTTTCTTTTTACTGAAACAAAGCAAATCAAATTGTAGAAAGTATTTACATGTGAGTCATTCGGTTTGTCTTATCTTTTCTATTTCTCTTTAAAAAAGTGTTTTGGCAAAGCCCACAGTGTTTCATAAAAAATTTGGAAAATAACTGTTTAGAGTCTAGTGTTTTAGTCCTGTGCTGGGTTACTCAAATAGCATATATTTAACAGAGGGGTGGGGGGGAGGGGGAAGCTTTCAAATATAATGCATCCCATTTGCACTATATTTACTTGATTTTATAAATAGCCAATATTTACTTGATTGAATTAATTTGACAGGTTGCTGCAAAAAGACAGTCTATCTACAGACAAAGCGATGGAATGAATATGTATATGATCAGTAGTAGTTTTCTTTTGTGAATTTGAGGATACAAAATTGTTTAAGAAGTTGCTTTTATGCAATTGTACTTTTTTCCTGGTATGTACATTTCTGAACTTCAAGATTTCTCACTTGAGGCAGCAGAAGGTACTGAGTCTTAGGAGAAATTGACATGTCTGTAGTTTAGAAGAAAATATTAGGTTACTATGTCCCTGTAAACACACAAAGAAACTAAAATAATGATAACTATTTAATATGGTAATGTCCTTCCTAATACCACTAGGAAATTCATAAAACTGTTCTTGAAGAGCTAAGCTCTTGAGTAGCATCTCCAAAGTCATAGTAAGTCCAAGACATCAGGTGCATTAACTTTTAAGTATACCAGACAGTCCAGCCTCTGTTTTGAGTATGCCTGAGAGCTACACTTAGAAGTAAATCTTGCAGAAAACGTCTTAATCATGTATAGCAACCTTACACTTAGCACATGGGACTTAGTGATCTGTACAGAGCAACAGCTATAACAAAAAGCCACCTGAATTCAACTTCCTGTTTCAGAGTTCTAATGTTCATTACCCTTGGGTAGTTAGAAATCTCTTTTGGCACCGTTTATCCCAGGCTGTCCTTTAGTCATAGAGTTCCTTCTGCGTTTAAAAACTATTCTGCATTGAAAAAAGCAATTTGTGTCATCCTTTCTGGTTGTCTGTATGCATTTAGGACTTTTCATATCTCAATCTCACTTGGGACAGCCTTTATTAGAAGGCTTGGGCACAGTCCTGAGCAAGGTATATGTGGTGCAAGTTTATAATGCCTTGCTGGTGCTTTTCAGAGTTATTTCAGGTATTAAAATAGTCCACATTGATCTGTACGATCATTATTTCTAAACAAACCAAAGAATAGTATTTAAGTTGTTCTGCTAGAGCCATCAATACGCTGATAACAAGTTAAAATGTAAGGTGTTTTTACAAGAGTTACAAAATTTTGTCTGACACCTTTTTTTTTTTTTTTCCCCAAACTGAATGTTACTAGTAATGTAGACTAGAATATTTCAAATAATTTAATAGGGTTTTATTTCTGAAATCCCATTTGTGTCCAGAGGTGTTTGGATTACATATATCTAGAAGTATCATTATTATAAATGCTAATATAAACCAACAAATCTCATCCTCAGGCCGTGTATGGTCTAAATAGAAGAATCAAAGGGGGGAGGGCACTTTACCCCCATACTACATAATACCCCTATTATAATTCCCTGTGGATGGTGAAACAGAGCACTGAAAAACTGAGATTTTATGTACCTATTCAAAGTCTGTTAATTTTTTTGTTCTATTTCTGTATTAATTTTGTGTGATAAAACTAGGGAATTAATGTGTCAAATGCAAAGCACAAAAAGTACTGTAGGCCCACAAATATTTCTGCTAACAGGCAGTCTATTTCTGAGGAATACTTGTGTGCCTTGTTATATTAGAAGATGAAAGACCAGAGGCCAAAGGTAATAGTGAATCTTCTTATGGCTTGGGCATAATATGATTTTTTTGAGTCTAATACACTAATAATTTTGAAAATAACATAAAAATATAAGAAGTCTGAAAGAAAATTACTTGTAATTGGTTTGTCTAGAATGAGCATGGTGAGATATTATTACACTAAATTGCCAAATACCTGTACAAACTTGCAGCAGGAAAAGACTAATCATGCATAGCAATGTGTAAATAAAATTAAGAATTTCAGATGTTTGCTTGGAGGTTTTTTGCTTCTTTCTGACTATCTTAAGTCTTTATCAATGAAGAAACACAGCTGACATTATGCAGCGATAAATTAAATTTCCCTGATCTTCATTGCTGAATTATATTTGGAAACCCTAATGTACAGACAGAACTCATAAACAGAACAGTAAGACTTTGCTTACTCCTATCAATACCCTCCCACAAAGGCATTTGATAGTTCTAAAAGATAAAAAGAACTGCCATTTTAAATACCATTTTTGATGCTTTGAAAATGTTGGTTGCCTAGAATTCAGCTACCTGAAATTACCTCAGAAAAAGTCCCATAAACTGTATTGCAGAGTTGCAGAGGTTAGCAACCTGAACCATAGATCTAGTTTACTAGAAGTACAGGGTACTTTCTGCATGTGTCAGGTTAGCATAAGCCCAGGCATCCTTACAGCAAGAGTCCAGAAAAAGAAATCCAGGCTAGAAGTAATTCTGAGCAGGAATTTTAAATTAATGCATCCTGGCTTAAAATTAAGACTTTGAATTAACTAAATCAGTATTATTGGATGAAGTTTGTTTTGGCTCAATCTTTTGTACAGAATTATCCTTGTACCCGATGAAACATATATAGATGTTTATTGTAACATTTTATTTTGTTTCTCCTTCCTCAAGTCCCTTCTGCTAATAAAACGGTCAGTCTCATGTCCCACAGTATACGGTTCATCTGAACTGTCAATCTGTTAGGAAACTGGTAGCCTTCAGCAATAGGAATCATCTTGATCCCCCACCTTACAAAATCCTCTAACACACTTTCTGGAAAAGGAGAGACTTCCAGATGCCAACTTTCACAGGTGTTTAAGGGATGTTGTGGCTGTGCTTTTTTTATTTCCCATTGTCCTGGGTTCAGTGTTTTCAGGGCAGTGTGGCTGTAGGCTGGCTAGCTCAATCAGTTGAGCATTGGACTCTTAATCCGAGGGTCGTGGGTTCAAGCCTCACGTTGGATGCCAAAAAGAACTTTCATATTTTAAGCCCAGGTGGCAATTCAGCCATGCAGCCACCGGCTCATTCCTCCCCTTGTTCCTTCCCCTGCTCCCAAAGGGATGGGGAGGAGAATCGAAAGAACAATAACTCCCACAGGTTGAGATAAGAGCAGTTCAGTAACTAAGGTATAACACAAATCACTACTGCTACCAACAATAATAATAATGATAAGAGAAATAACAAGGGAAGAGAATACAACTGCTCACCACCCACCAACCGATACCCCGCCTGACCGAGCAGTGATCTAGCCCTTCTGGGTAACTGCCCAGTTCTACATCCTGGGCATGATGTGCTGTGGTATGGAATACCTCTTTGGCTAATTTGGGTCAGGTGTCCTGTCTCTGCTTCTTCCTGGCTTCCCCTCCTCCCTGGCAGAACATGAGACTCACAAAGTCCTTGGTCAGACTAAACATTGCTTAGCAACAACTAAAATCATTGGTGTTATAAGCGCCGTTCTCAGGCTGAAAGTCAAAACCACAGCACTGCACGAGCTACTAAGAAGGAGAAAAATGACTGCTACTGCTGAACCCAGGACAGACTTCAGAAAAAATGGACAACAGTAATTTGTCAAAAATCAGTCTTACAAGCTTTGCTTCATGCACTCCTGTTTGGCTTTCTCCTGGAATTCAGCTCCCCTTTTGCTGAATTCTTATGACTCCTGTGTATCCTTCCTCAGGAAAGGTAATACTATATAACTTCCTGAGAGTGTGACTACCTGTGCATTCACAGGCTTAAAAACAGGATGGCAATTGCTACAACCCTATGGGAGTAGTGTACACCTTCCTGCAAGTCAGGGGGTTCTCAAAAGTGAGCTTTTCAAATATGATATACCGCTTTGTTTTGACTGATTTTACTTTTTTCCGCTATGTTGAAGGAGATGGAAGAACACGTGAGAAGCATGCTCCACCACAGAGAACTTGAAAATCTGAAGGGAAGGTATGAGAACAATCTTGAATCCTTCCTCTCTGTACATTGTATATGTAACTCTGGAAGAGCTCATGTCCTATTTCCCGTACAAGCTGAATTGCACAGTTTGTTTTTATGTATCACTTGGTTGCATGCCTTGTGATAAAGCTGCCAATGAGCATGTTCTCTTAAAGTCAAAAACTCGGGGTTGATTCAGAGAAAACTCCAGGAACAAACTTGCCAACAAAGTTTTCAAGTTGACAGGCAGGTATTCTTTATTGCACTGCTGAGAGACATAGGGGATAGCTCCTCCTAACGTGTATCACTATATTGCTACACTGGCCATCCTTATATAGTCACTGGGCATACATATGTATTCATGAGGCTACACACGAATTACATCATTTTCCAGAAAGTTGCCCACATGCATACAAAACTGTGGTGGTGGTGGTCTTTGAGACTCATTTACTTCTCCCAGCAATCTTCCTAACTTCTGTCAGTCTTTGAAGCACCAGCTTAATTAACATTACAAACACAGCGATAATCCTGTCCTTTTACTTATCAGTTAGTTTAACTACTCCCATCCTGGACATCTGCTAGTCCCAGATACTCCCCATCCCCAGGTCCTGTTTTTTTATTCTGTTTTTCTTACACTTTTTGTACTAAGGTCTAAGGACCTAAAACTTTGTCAACTATCTTCAAGCACCTCATTATTTTCCAGTACAAAGCCATCAAACTTAACATTACTTAGAACTGATTACGTTTTAGGCTTTTGTGCCTCCTTGTCTCAGGGTAAACAATGATGTGGAAGAAGGTTCTCCCATATTTCTTGGACTGTAGTGAAATAAGATTAAAGAACACATTTTTAAACACAGCAGGTTCATGCTTTATTTCTTGGCAGCTCTAGAGCTCTGCCTTTGGCAGAATCACTAACACCGGTGGTTTTATTTTTAATTTTTTTTTTTTTTTTTTTTTTTTTTAAGTTTTCAATGATGTGGAAATAATTGTTGATCTTTTAAACGACTGTGAGAAGACTGGTATCTTGGATCTAAAGTCTGCATCTGCTTGAGTGGCTGCCTTGTCCTTTGTCCTCTTAGTCTAGTTGTTTAGTTAAGGGACCTCACCACAGTGGATGTTGTTTTCCTTCTGTTTTCCTTCATTTTATTTGCAACCTTTGGAAAGCAGGAGGGGGGACTTGGGTGTTCAAATATCATCCTGATAATTTAAAATCAGGGTGTAACCAGAGTGCACTTAAAAGTGCTCTCAGGTGCATGGGTTTTGAGGTACAGAGAGGTCAGAAAATCTGCACGGCAGTATTTGACCTGCAAGCTAATTGTTAATCATCTTGCAGCACAAACTTGATGTGCAAATGGTAATTCTCTTTTAGGCAGCTTTTAAAAGACTAAGAAGTGATGCCCTTTCAACTGTTAGGGGTGTGGGAGATCCAGTTTTGTTAGGACATCTATCTTACATCCAAGAAGGAAAAGGTGTAGACTACTTGTGTTCACATGCTAGCTTTTTGTTCATGTAGCTTTTATTCTGTTTTGTGTAAGGTGAGAGTAGCTGTTAGGACTCCAGGCCCCTGTTTTAAAGAGCTAACTATCAAAAAAGGGCTGAATGAAATTAAGACTCTGATCTACGCTATGATAACTACTAATGCCAATGTAGATCAAGTTGTGCCAGGTTGAATTCTAGTAAAACTTTTGAACTGTTTTGATCTGTAATTTTTCAAAAATAGAGGAAGTTAGAAACTTATTTCTCTTCAGTAACTCTTTGTATGCAGAGCATATGTATAGCTGCACAAAAGTGTCTGCATTTGGAGTAGAAGATCCTATTACAGCCATGTCACAGATGAAGATACTTGTTTGAGCTGTATAGTATATATACTGCTATTTTGTGTAGTTGCTAAGTCTTGATGTGATTTGTCTAAATCAGCACCTTAAAATGTCTTTTAGGTTAAGACTTGCAGAAGATCTGTGGCATATGTGTATGACTGCTTATATCTGCTAACATTCCAAATTCTCTAAAATAAAAAACTAACTTACTGCAGGACAATAAATAAAAAGATACTGCTTACCTTCAGGTGTATATTAACTGTCAGTAAATATTCTCTGTTGTCTAATTTCAACTTCTATTTATTATTTGTCTGGGACTTCACAGCAGGTTAGTAAACTGGGAAAAGAATTTCCGTCTACAGAATCTTCATCATCGGCTTTTCTTTAGGCAGCAGTTCTGTGGGCTCTCAAAGTGGTGAAATAGAAAGAAAGTTAAATAGAAAGAAAATTAAATACTCCTTTCCCCTTGAAATTAGATTTGGTTTAGTGGGATTCACAAAATCTTCAAGTTGTTTGGATTAGCGAAGTTGTTCTTGTGTCACATTGAGAGAATTTATGAAAGCATCTTTTTGGAAGCCATTTCTTTTTTTGTTGTTTGTTTATTTGTTTTCCAAATAAAAATTGCTTTGTAATGAAGATGGCGGGCATAAAAATGATAACAAATTCCTCACATTCCCCACCTCCCCTCCCCTTTTTTTTCCCCTCCCTGCTATTGCCATCCCTATATTCTTGGTTGTTTGGGTTTTTTTGTTCTGAATAATTAATTTAATTTTCCACTGTGCAGCAGCAGGCTTCTGTGCCTCTCCTATTTCCTCCCATTTAATTTTAGTCTTACAGCCTTGTAAAACAAAAGCTATTCCAAGAAGCTATTCCAAGTAGAAAATATGAAGCACAAACAACAGCCACCTGAGTGTGGTTGAACTGTGTAACAGAGGATAATGCCATCTTACTACCTTCAAATTTAATACCCAACTATAAGTCACTTTTTAGACTTCCAATGAGGAAGAGGTAAAGGAAATACACGCATCAGTTCACACTTTTCTCCTTTTAAAGTTAAGTTAGTAATCTCAAGAGCTAGAGTAGTTTTCTGAAATGTTTTAAGGGTCTTCTCTTTTGAAGTCTTACACAATGTGATATATAAGGAGAATTGGATGTCAAGTACAAAGCTTTAGTGTTTTTGTTGTGATTTGGGGATTTTTTTTGAAGATTTGGAGGGTTTTTTTAATTGAAAACAAAGTAACCCTTTTGTACAAGGGACATTGAGTCTGCCATCTGAAGTACACATACAGCGAATAAAGCTTTTGGATGTTTTTATACTGAGAATACTTCTGTCATGTTTGTTTCCAACTGCTTTTGGACTTATTGTTGAACAAATAAGGTTGTGTGGTATTCCTGTATAGTAGGGAAATAACGAAGACATGATCGGTGTATATCATGGGGTGTGCCCAGTTCTGGTTGGTATTAATGGAGGTAGGGGAAGGAAAGAACTGAAGGAAGCGTAAATTCCTTTAAGTATAACTACCTGAACTCCTACCAATTGATCTACAATTTAAGCAGTTTTTCACACAGGAAAAAAAATAGCGTCACTCTTTAGGTTCATATAGATTAAAAACAGGACAGAGAAGCCTAGTCACTACCCACTTGAGGCTTTTCTGTCCAGACTGTCAGTTGGCACAAGAGCCACAGCTTTGTAAGTAGAAACTTGCACGTTAGAAGTGATAGAGTTCTTTGTCCTTAGGCCAGCTGTTAACTCACTGGCTTTGTCCAGAGCAAGTAAAACTTACGTTTATTTATTTAATTTATAAATGAGGATGATGAAAATTTCATGGCAGAATTGAAACATGGGTCTTAGAAGGTTTTGGATTGTTCTCTAAAACCTAATTAGTACCACTGAGATGTTTCTTGTTGAAGAGTCCTTATAACTGAAGTGGAACGTTATGTAAAAAGAATACCTTTTTCATCAGGAAGACGAATTTCTGTTTGCAGTTTGCCTTGTGTGGTGACCTAAGTTTAAAACAAGTCCTATTAACAGTGTATAGATATGCCATTTATGAGCGTAGAGAGGATTCTACTGATGTCAGTAGTAAAATTTACTGTTGTATTTGGTTGTCTTTATTGGGATTAA
>JAVHNF010046663.1:0-14588 GCA_034783455.1 Micropsitta finschii
AGCTTTATTCCTTTGCCTTGTCATAGTTCTGACATGAAACATTTGATGCTCCAGGTTATGTCTTCACCTGGTTCTTACTAATCCCTCTCTTAAAGAGTAGTGCACTTATTACCTTAAAGTATACTGAGTTAAGGTGCTAGAGTCTGAAGACTATTCCTTCAAACAGCAAGCCCTTATTTCCCACTCCAAAGTGGATTCAGTTGACTCAGACCAACAATTTTAGTCTTAGTTGCCGGCAGACTGATGTACAAGCTGAGAATAAGCTCTGATGGAGAAGAAAAGACCTAATCCTTCTAATGGATGCTCTAAGTAGACCCTTTGGATAAAACCAGTTTACTTTAAACATCTACCACTACTTACCCTTCATGTCTGGGATTTTTTCCTTTTTTTTCCTGATGCTCACATTACAAGCTGCTATTTTCAAGCATTAAGTCATTTTGCTGGGGTTTTAGGTTCATACAGAGCTTACAGTAGTACTTCTTCTGCTGTCTTTGACAGCAGTTATACTTTAAAGCTTCAGAGGAAAGGGCAAGGTAACCCTTGTGAACAATTACAGGAAGATTCACCCACAAAAGAAACATCTGCCTGTTTCTGTCCATTTGTGCTTAGATTTCATCTTCACAATGCTGAGTGCAACTCTCTATGGTTCTCTTTTAAATCTTTTTACCTTCCTATCTCTTTAAATATGCCCACTTCTCTTTTTCAAATCCATTAAAATTCAGGGCTCATAGTCATCCCCACAGCAATGACTCCTGTTAGTTTGCTATGGTACATTAAAACTAGCCTTTCCTCTTCTCCTTTTTAATATATTTGAAAAGATGCCACAGATTTGCTCAAAATATTTGGGAGAAAAAGAAAGTAACCTGTTAACCTTCTTGTATCATTTTGAATCTGTCATCCTGCAACTTGCTTATTGTCCTTCCAGACTGAACACTGAGTGAAAGGATTTCTGACTTTTGAGACAGAGGTCTTATGCCTATGCCATTACTGTAGGAGTTGTGCTTGGCTGGGGTTGAGGTGGAGCTTAATTCACATCAAGCTCTCCATAAGGATTTATGCCAGAAGTGAAATCTGACCATACACATTTCTGTACAGATAAATTTACGCTACAAGCTGGAGGAACCTGCAGGAGCTGTTCAATTCCTTGCAGAGTGCTCTCCTCACTAACTGAAACTCTGTGACGTGAGGTCCTGTTTTTACATGACTGCTTGTGATGTCCCACAAGAAAGGAACAAATACTCTAAATCTTTCTCTCCAGGTCATTGTTGTGCTTTCTTCTTTTCATGCATGACACATCTTTCCATACCATTCTCCTACTTTTCACATTGCACTTTTTTTCCCATCACCCTTCTAGAAAGGAGCCCTCATGTCTGAGATCCAGTTCTCAAGTCTGTCATATGTCTTCATAGACGGCAGTAGGAGACTCTTGCCCCTGCCCTGCACTAACTTGCATAGCATTGACACTTCTCAGAAGTTATTTGGAGGGAAGATCACAGGTAGATGAATGTCAATTTGAGCAGGAGTGAGAGAGTGGGAGACAGAACAAATCTTGCCTATATTTGTAAATATATTTTGTGAAGTACAGAAACACAGTCAGGCTTTCTCTGAACTTGCTAAACAGGTGTTGCTAGCAGCATGGATGCAGAAGCACAGATCACATGTGAGGCTGTAAAACCCACCTGCGAATCAGGGTATACACCTGGGCTCTCCCTGGTACCTGTCGTTCCTAAAAAACACGACATGAAAGCTGTCTGTCTGAGCACTCCCTTAGTTGAGCACAATCTTACAAAAACCTTGTTCCTGGAAAAAAATGTAAAAGCAACTGTCTGTATATATTTCTGCTAGCTGCCATCAGTAGAAGCTTCTGGCAAGTCCTACCTTCTTTCTCTTGTGAGAGGCTTTGAAACTGCTTTCTTTTCTAGACATCCATTTTTTCCACTAGCTGCACCTCACAGTAAGTAGTACTTCTAATGCTTCTACTTTTGCTTCATCCAGCTTGAAACAGCATGTAGCTGTGCAGTAGCCATGATCAGATAAACAACTGGATTTCTCCTGCTGTATGCAGTAGCTGATGAGCAATGGCCACCTTTTAACTCCTGCAGTCAAAAATTTACTTGTCCTCCACACTTATCATTTTCCAGGGATCACCAAATTTGGGTCCTTTGTCTACTGTAACCTTTTATCTGCTGATGTCTCCAGACACATAATAGCATCGGCTTAGGGGTAGCTGCCCACACTGGGGATACTAATTGTTGCTAATGGTGACCTTACTGCATTAGCAAATTTTAATTCCTCTTGTGTGGCCTCCCCCTGTTCGGACAATTCCATTTGTAATAGCCTTTGCCTTCACATTTTCTGCAAATGTCATCTGGCCTGTGATTCCTGGGAAACAGTCTCTCTCATCTGACCCATGGGACATCCATGCACAGACAGAACTTGGCTCACTTCCAATTTACATTTTTTCCCCCTTAATCCACATCACTAGCAATTGTTTTTTGAAATACTGCATCTGGTATAAAGGAGTCACCCAGAGGCTGGGAATGAACAGCTGATGCTTGTCAAAAAGATGCATAGTCTGATCCACAGGTTATCACTATCTTTGATTCAATCAGCTGTGCCTGTCTCCAAATATGATTCTTCCCATGGCTTGCATTAGGCACAGGTCCTTATCTGCCTTTACCAGGGCCAAGTTTAGATTTGGCATAGCAGATTCTCCCTCACTTGAGCTATGTCCAAGGTACATACTGGAATGAAAGCCTTCATAAACAGTCTCCTCAAGGCTGTTCCTCCCCCCTGCTACCATCTGATTTGTTATCTTTGCCATTATTTTAAGAGGGCAAATCTTCTCTCTGTCTCCTTAGGAGTGGTTATGAAATTAAAACATGTATTTGCATGTGCAACACAAAAAAAGAAAAAAGAATAATTTCTATAAATATGTATTTATATTTTTTTAAATAATAATAGTTAAAAAGTGCCTGTAAGAACTAAAATCTGCAGTGAGAAATTGTTGGTAAAGATGCTTTGGTCTGCAGTTAACAGGCACTGCCAGATACCAGAATTTTCTTATCAGTATAGCCATTTACAGAGAAGGGAGTGCTCAGAGCCCATCCACTGCCCCCAGATTCCAGGCCTTTTCTGCACAGCTAGTAAATCTGTCCTCCACTAAATAAGCCTCTGCCATTTTGAATCTACTTCTACCAACTGAAGTAGTTGTCTGTGGATTTCGAAGAGTGATTGAAACATTGAAAATAACACATGCCACTTCCCGCTCAAACTTCGTTAGACAAAATGCAAGAGATCCATGACAGGATAAAACAGGTAATAGGACCGTATCCTTGGGGAGAAGCTGTCTGTGCTGCTTCATACCCATTATTAGGTGCATACCTAATAACCTGACTTTCAGACAGATGAGCATTAGAATTTAGAAAGCTAAATACTGAAGATGTGTACAACATCCCATTTCTAGTTCTTTTAGCTCTAAAGAAACCGAAGTGTAATTAGTACAGGGTCATCTGCCTAAATGTTTAGACACAGACAGAAAGAAAGCTGTCTGTCTACTACTTTCAAAGTAGACCTACCTCTCCTCTGATTGTTCAAGAGAGATGTGGCAAAAATTATGGGAGTGAAGCTCAGAAAACCCAACCAAACCAACCCATAACAACTTCCCCCTTTGCCTCTACTGGCACTGTAATGGTGTTAGATACTCATATCAAATTCTTGCCCACAGAATGCTTTACTTTCAGCACAGAGGAATATTTATTGCAATTATTTGGCAAAATAACTTTGTAAAAGCAAAAAGCTGAGAGAAAGCTTTGATATACTTGCAGACATTTTATGAAACAAAAGAAAACGTAAATTCTTTGATTAAATCATACATAATGAATTATTCATCCAGCCGTTTTCTGAGTTAATCAGTTAACACAAGGTGATAATATGACTTCAGAAAAAATGAAAACAAAACCTAAGGAACTGTAAGGAAGTAAGCAGAATCTGAAATGTGAACCAGAATAGAGCATGCATAATGAGATAATGAAGACTCCTTTTAAGGCAGCGATAAAGAGGCAAAGCCAGTACACCTGAACAAAGAACGAATTCGTCTTTCATGACCTTGATCGTTCCAAATGAGAAGGCATTTGCTGGGGACATGCAAGAATGCTAAGTCATCTGAAGTTGTCCTGAGAACTACTTTACCTTCACAGCCACTGCAAAAGAGCGTGTTTAGAATTTGGAGAACTCAGATTGAACCATTTGATCCTGCCCCTTGGAAGAAGGATTCAGCCCTGGGACTGAAAATGGGAAAATAAACCACAAGTTTCATGGTCTAACTAACAGATTCAGAGCAGAATGTCCTTTCTGTATCACTGGAAGGCAGATTTGGACTGAAAAAGTAAGAGTCATCCTTTGAGCTTATCAGTCTTTCAGGGCTGTGAACCAGTACCACTGGACCAGAGAAGGAGCCAGTCTTGCTAACTTATTGTGGGACCACAGGTGACCCAAACCAAAGCAGCATTCCTTAATGCACCAATGCACACACAGAACTGAGATAAATGGGACTAGCCACTCTTATATTTTCTATATACTGTGGATTATATGCTACTATTATATAGCCACAGGAGTGGAAAAAACCCCACAGTGGAACTATTTATCAGAAACATGGAACCTCCTAACATGAGAAAGATGAAGCAAGAAAAGGAGGTGCAAGTTTTTACACATCAGACAGCTTGGACCCAGAAGGTAGATAAGGCTTAGAACCAAGTTTCTGCCAAAGTAGACATATATAGAAATACTCAAGTACTTGAGGTGTGTACTCATCACAGAGGTACTGAGGCTTTTAGCACTAGTTGGCATAGCACAGAGTCCCATACCACATGGCAAAACCTATGCATCATTTAGATCAAGGATGTATCTGCTCCTAGTCAGGGCAAGCATTCATTCACAGTACTTTGTTGAGTGCCCTTTTGAAAGTCAGGAGCAGCACAGCACAGTGGGGAGCCCTCTCCACCACTGACTGGCTTGCTTTTCGAGTCAACCCTTGCTGCTGAGCAATGGAACAGGAGCTCTGCTCCAGAGACACAAGTTCCTACAAGGCTTATTTCACCATATGTAGCTTCCCCACCCTTCATCATGATAGCAGTGAGACTCCATGTTAGTGCAATGCCCGTCTTATCAGCATCTAATTACCTTCTCAGAAAAGCCCATATTCATCAACATAGAAAAATAGTAATGGATATGTTAAAGTTTTATATACCAAGAGTACCAACACAATATCAAGGTAAATGTAAATTTGTTTCATTTTGTTATCATACATAAAGTTCTTCATACGGATTTAGCACTTCATGTGCTATTTCTTTAAAAAAAAAAAAAAAAAAAAAAAAACAAAAAAACCACAAGACTTTCATGGAATTTACCATGTCGGTGAATATTTATCAGGAATGTTTTATGATTTTCCAGACTCCTTTTTCCTTGACCCCTAAATGTCTCATCTTGAACTTGCATGAAATATATGCATACAAAAATCCAAAGAGACTCCAAAAACAGAAAGAGAAGTGACATTTGGGATTCCAACCTGCTGAGAAATATTTACTCCTACTTCACTTGACTTAAAAGTAGCTGAAGGGAGTTACTCTGAACAGTAATTTTGTGCCTTGTAAAGGCTATCAAAGTTGCACACAGATGCATTTTACAGAGACTCAAAGAAACACTCATACTTCTTGGCAGGTGAGTTAAGCCTATGGCACTGTCTGGAGACAAGGTTGCAAGGGTGAGTCAAGCAGTCATGAAGATCCAAATCATTACATGAATTTAGACATTTTCTCAGTATCTGTATTCTTCAAGCCACAAGTGTGCTTTTGTTGGTTAAACCTTTCAAAATGCTAATGCTCTCTGAACAGCTACAGCTCTAAATCCTGTGGTGCCCAAATGAGCTCCAACACAAACTAGTCCACATACCCAACTAAGCAAAGGCAGGTGATTCCTCTCAGTAAGGTATTAGCCTAAGATCTAGAGTATTAATGCTGGACTACACAGGAAATATGCTGAAGAACTGTACATGTTTTTTAAAAAAACAACCGATCAACAACAAAGCATACATACGTATTTAGTCATCTAAATAATGTGGTAGCAGTTGCTAATTGCATTTCTATGAGCTGCAAACACAAATTGCCATATTGATGCAAACACAGTACATAGCAGTGAAGATACAAGTCTTGAAAAGATTATAGAAGCCATGCTCTTTTAAAGTAAACTAATATATTTTCACTTTAAAGTCCTACCTCCTGTTACTGCTAATCCCTCAATTCAAAAGAAGCAACTGTTGGTTGCTAGAAATGGATTTGAATGCACTTACAGTGAGATGCCATGAATATCGTCACCAGAAATTATGTACTGTGCTTTCTTCCCTGCCACCTTTGCCCTTAAGTTTTGGTTTTTCAACTTACATTATAATAGTTTCTTTAATCTGATGCAGCATTATTTTGTGCTTTATTCCTCTGCTGAGTTCCAGAGGTCAGAATTAACCTGTAGCAAGAGAAATAAAGTAAATATAGGTCAATCTATTTATTAGATGACCTAGTAAAAGCTTCACAATAAAATCTGAAGGCCAGGATTTTTCAAAAGTACATGGAAATGAAATTTTTGCATGGATACTAGGTATTGTAAGAAATCACCAATTTAATGTCTGCAATCAGTTCTAACCTTGAGTTTACTTCAGAAATAAATAGATAACAGCAAGACCAACAATAAGACCTGTATGACTGTCATTGTTTAATATAAGATGATCCCTTCTAAAAGGTGGGTGGACAGCAGTAAATTTTCATGGAGGCAGAATTAAAAAATAATGCTGTTATGTGCTCTTGTGACTCTAACCATCATTGTGTAAGAGAATCAAATGGGTCACTGAAGACCCTTCATAATTAGATGACTGACTCCCAGTAATATCCACAGGAATTCCAGGACCAACTGGAAGCAGCATGAGTTAATAGGAAATGTTTCTAAAAAATCCCCTTTTCATTTTCTAAGATGTCAGCCAGGCACTCCTATGCCCAGCTGTATTGCAGATGGTTTGGTTATTCTTTCATAAGTATCAACTCACCTGAAGGTTATATTTAGTTCTATAACAGCATTATATGGAGCAATCGTCTATCAGAAAAGACAAGACTTATTCTTTAGTTTTGCGACAAAACATGTTCCACCCATGAGAACAACCAAAGTGAGCTGCAGACCTTACTGCAGGGGCCATCATTTGTGCTTGGGGTAGAAACAGGAGCATGGCTTGAAGCTTCTGACCTCCATCAGTACCATCCCTTATCTTAATGGGGGTAGGGACGGGGCTGCACCATTGTCAAATGTTAACTGGCAGCAAGCCATGCAGGTTGGGTCTCCCCTGCATGAGGCAGGGGAAAGTCTGATGGGATTCTTCATCAGTCAGAGCTTTGAACTATATTTTCCCAGAGCTTTTCCTTATAGTGAGTTCCCTAAAGATGACCAGACCAAAAAAAAAAAAAAAAAAAGAAAAAAAAAAAAAGGCAAATTTAATTAGATTATAAGCTAATTAGCTTGCTCTAAATGGAGAAAACTCAAATGAGGGTAGGTAAAGCAGAGCAGAAATAAAAAAGGTTTATACCCAAGTCTTCCCCTGTTAGCTACATTCTTGCAAGTAGGTCATTGCTTCCAAGCATGGATTCAAACAATTTAATGGCTCTGCTTTGCAGCAAACTACACAGGTCTACAGTCCTCTCTGGTGCCTAGGAACCACTCATTCCCATCACCGTAGACCTGGCTGTGGGCTTTACACCCTGCTCTCTACAGTAACCTCTTTGTCCTGTGCACATCAGTCTGAAGCTGCTGCTCCTCATGCTCACCTTACTTCCTCGTGATTGCTGCAGGCTGAACACTTCTATCCCCCTCCCAACTGTTCATCCTAAAAAGAGCAGCCCACCCAAGCCACTTCCAGCTTAAAGGACAAAAACACCAGCTAGATGCAAGAAAGCCAGATATTGCCCTTTAAGTCTTTATTCTACAGTCTTAAACATCCTTCTGCCTCTGTAACAGCTGACTTTGCCCCACACCCAGCACGCAATCCACTCACAGGGACATGCATATTCACAAGACTTGAGATCATTGCTTCACCATGCTGCTAGTTCAAAGCACTATAAGGGAAATAATGTGGACTGGTTTCTGCCTGTGAGTTAGTGCTTTATTTCTCTGCTGAATATCTTCACTTGCATTTGGGGAAGCTGAATTTGAGAAAAGAAGGGCCTTGACAAACTATCAAAAAAACCTCTGACCACAGCTTCCTCCTGGGTGCTCAACAACATAGCTAAACCATGATCCACAGTTACAAAACCCAGTTGCCTTCCTCCAGCTGTCATGCCAGAATCTACCAAGAGATACCAAGGAGCTTCCTCTCTCTTCATTAACACCTTATTGTCCACCCTGTGCTTGTCTAATCCCTGGTTTGTAAGAGGTATCTACCATACCATATAAAGTGGAAATGAAGGCTGGAGATTATCTGCTCAACAGGCACAGGATTCCTAACTAAATATCACAGCAAAGTCACAGAGAATACAGGATCTATCTCTTCACTGAGACAAACTTGAAAGTTTTCAACTAAATCCAAACCTCGATTTTCTTCTGAAAATCAGTAATAAACTCAGCTGTAGCTTCTGAATAAACAGCCAGTAGCTTCTGAATTTGAGTGGTCAACTGGGATTTGAAGAGTTCTGGATTTATTTTATCCTTCCTCTGTATGATTAAATCCAGGCTCTTTAATTTGGATATTCCCTATTCTAGATGGGTATTTTAAAAAGCTACCTTATAGACCATGGTCATGTCTGTTATGGCATATGGGTGCAAAACTACAGGTGGGAGCAAAGCTGATGAGAGGGACATAATTCAAATTGTTACATTTTTTTCACATAATTCAAAAGTCATTGATAACACTGGAGACTTGGTCTCACATGTCTAAAGAGCACCTAATTGCTGAAATGTAGTCAATTACTCTCTGAGAAAATGGGTTATAATTTAATGGATTTAAATTCAGCAGCTCCAAATAGCAGCAGTATAGAGGGATGCAGAGTGCAAATATTGGAAATACTGGAAAGCTTCCAAATGCTTGGCATTAAAAAAAAAGAAAAAACAATCCACATGGCACAGCAATATAAAGCCTCCTCTCTGTAAGTCAAAAATACAATTTTATTCAAAGTTGCTTGTAACTATAAAGCTAAAAGTGAAGAGTACTAAAGGAAACTGGATAGGTCAGTCCTAGCAAGATCATACACTTTTTGGAGGACAGCTCAGAGAAGGGCAGCTGCCAGAAATGGATCTGGCTTCAGTGCCCTCTAAGAAGCTCTGTGGATCCACCCTCCCTTTCTGGATGGATTGTCTACAACAGCTTTGTGGAGGAATTGCAATGCTTTGATGAAAGCAAAGCCATTGCATTACTTTCGATAATGATTCTGAATGTTAGACACTAAAAAGAAACAGAACAAACTGGAAGCAGTCTCCTCTCTAGTATCAGTTTTCCATTTCCTTATCTACATTGACTGTGACAAAGAAGTTTTGGATTATATGTTGTCTTATTATCTGCTCTCTGAATACTTTCTGCAGTGTCCTGCAATTCCATCACGATTATGCCATCGTAATGGTGATGCTCTTGTAAACCATGTAACGGAGATGTCTTATGTTGATGCTTATCTTCCTACTATATGCTTTCTGTCTGTACATAGGCTGAAGCTCATAACCATAGCAACTGAATTATTCTGAAGTGCATCAGCTTGACCAGAGGGATTCTTCCTGACCTGAACCATTGTATTTTTTGAAAAAGAAAAGAAAGGTAAAACAAAACCTATTCTAAGTTCTGCAATATAGTGCAGATAAATTTTCCTTCAGACAGACTGAAAAGCCTGATTATGTTTGCATAAAAAATTGCTTGTTCAAGTAGAGATCCAAGGTCTATTAAAAGAATACTGGTAGTCACAAGAATAAAGCCACCAGATGACCAAAAGAGAAAGTGAAACGGTCTGTCCCCCTGTGAGTAGAGGGGAATATTTTAACCACTCCAGGACGCTTAGAATACTTCTCAAAATGACCTCTAGAAAACCAAGCATGTTTCTCTAACATACGTCCTAAGCACATACCTAAAAAGGCATCTCTTCAGAATCAGAAGGACTGGTTCTAGCTTCTTCACATGACAGCTGTGGTATGTGGCCTGTAACCACACAAGACAGACAAGAACAAACATAAAGGACTTTATGTGGCCATTTTTCTGCAAGGAAAATATTTCCAATATTTGCACTCTCTGCATCCCTCTATACTGCTGCTATTTGGAGCTGCTGAATTTAAATCTCAGCAGAGATACAGAAGCATCAGAAGGTATGAGAACAAGGCTTATTCTATTAGGAAAGAATGTGTTATCATTCTAATTTGGCAAGGTTGCACCTGAACATTTATAAGGTAACCTTTATAGGAGCTTCTGTAGCTGGATTATACAGTGGGAAGTGTACAGTATGTAACCTTCTAGACAAAGCTGCAACTTGCTAAACTGACATCCCTGTAGTTTTCCAAAGTAACAAAAATAGTCCTACAAAATTAGTCATAAACCTGCTTCTCTGCTTGCTCAGATTTATGCTGGATGAGCTGTCCAGTTGTCTGCTTTGGTATATGAACATTCAGAAAAGGGTTCTTGAATGGAAGCAAAGCATCCACATGCTTAAAGATTATTTAATTTAGTTTAATTTTATCTGTCAAATGAGATGATGCCTCTTTTTTTTTTTTTAACTAAATAGCATTTCTCACCACTATACATCAGTTACGTGTATGGTGGTGAGATGATGTACATTGGTATAACTGGTTGAAGGATGTTGTAAGACTAGGTACCAAGTCTTCATCATTTCAGCACTAAGTGGTGTGATTTTTAAGCACCTAAAAGCAAACTGGTCCTAATTTTCTAGAATAAAATCCCACAGGGAATTGACTATTGATTAACCAATAGAAGAAAATTACCATTATCATTCTTTAAATATGATAGCACTCACTTTCAACCCAAGATAATTTTAAAGTGCTTGTTTTTAGATGTCAGAACATGGCCCCATTTCTAATAGACTGTAGGGTTTATGCGTCTCTGCCAGCACACTTGGAGAAGTTTGGAGGAGATGTTGTTCATTATGGGAAATGGCTTTAACCATATATATTCATTAATTTTTACCTGGACAGTGTTGGCTGAGGTTTGTTTGGGAACAAATTTTTATGAGGCTTGTATGAGTGGGATTTGACCTTGCTAATGACAGAGTGGAGGTCAGCTGCATTGTGTGTGCAGGGGGCTTTGAATGGGATACAGAGCATGTGCCCAATGTCCCTGCAAGATAACAGACTTGAGACCTAAAAGCTACGAAGCACTTTCACAACTTTATCCAGCAGGGACTTTGGTTTGATTTTCAGTCTTTTCCTGTGTGCACTTTAAACAAGATAGATAGTCTAAAAAACACAAAATGAAATTCCTTGCTTTTCACTTGGAAAATCAGCAGCCAGGTCTAAGTGTGTCAGAAACACCAGGTTGAGCAAATACTGGCCTGTTTGTAGAGACCAACTTGAAATGGACCCTTTTTTGCACTGAAGCCTCACAGTGTACAGCTTTACCACTTTTTAGGCATGTTTCGTAGTAAGTTATTTAAATTTCTCATTAAAATTTGGAGAAACAAAAGTAAATGTCAAAGTATGCATCTTATCTCATTTGCAATGTTGCACTGAGTTTATTTTTAAAGCCTTGCAACCAGGGAACCAGAAGAATGCCATGTTCTCTTAGAAGCAAACGCAAAGTGCACATATTAAAAGAAAATATTCTGAGTTGTCTCTAGCCAAAAATTATTTACTGAAAAAGTTAGCTAAGACTTTGATAGTCTGAGAATTGTTGAGTTTAGCGGGGCAAGTAACTAAAAGAAATAAAGAAAAAATGACCCATCAAAGGTTACTCTTAATTTTTCACCTCTAGATTGGAGCCTGTAACACTGCATTTTTATTTCTGTCGCACCTCTATAGTGCAGTAGCTAATAACACATAATTCTACAGGAAACTGGTGTGTCAGACCGTAGATAGCATTAGAAAATCCCCTGCTGCTGGACATCAGTGCTTAGAATTTATTGGGGTTTTAATATTGGTTGATCTTATCTTTAAAAAATTTACCATTTCATTTAAGAAGTGTTGTTACTGCAAAACTTAATACTTGCTCTTACGAGACACCTGTAGTGCAACATTAACTCACAAAACATCTGAAATAGCCATCTGTGTGGTTAAAAATTAGACTTCAGGACAGGAGACATGCTTTAAAAAGTGATGATAGTTTTGAGTGTTCTTTGCCTTTGTCTTAGGAACAAGGAAAGATATCTCCATTTTCCGGGGAAGTCTACCTCACAGGCGTTAGCTGTGTGCTTATGGCAAGACTGGGAGTACAGAGGTATGAGTTTCTGCTCCAAGTGACTGATTCAGCTTTAGTGTTACACAGTCCAGACCTCCAGCAGGCACTCCCTCTGAACCCAAAAGCCACCCTAACAAAGCTTTGCAGAGGCTCCCATTTCCACAAAATGATGTATGTGACAAAGTTTTGCTTCACCAAAGTACTCCAGATGTCTCTTTTGGGAAGCATTACAGGAATGAAAAGAGTTAACATTCCCAGGAGGTGGAGGATCCACAGGACAGAAAGGAGCCTTTTCCCTTTTCCTCTACTATGTGACGTGACTGGTGCCACAGTATCAGAAATGCTGCAGAGCCCCCTAACTCCCACTCCTGTGCTTTAATTGGTGCATACCATTTAAAGATTAGGCTCTCTTCAAGGCCTTTCCTTTTGTAGTGCACAATTTAGTCATGAGTATCCACTAAATCTAGTGTAAGTGTCAGTTTGAGATAGAACAGCCAGGGTTCTGCAAATTTCTTTTCAAACCACATAAAGCTGTGCTCCTAGAGGACAGACAGACTGTAGCATTAAAGAAGCTCCTCCACTCTAATCAATTTTGTAAAAACGCAGAGAGACATATTCCTGTACAACTTTGACCAAGAGCTTTGAGCTCTGTGTGATTAATAGTTTCCCACCCCCACTGCAGATGTAGGCAAGAAAAGAAAGAAATGCTTTACAGACCTGTCACACTAATCTTATCATTTTCATATAATGTAGTCAAATTCAAAAGAGATTTCAATGCAGACTGTTGGGAACCCAACTAAAAAACTTCTTTTTGTTTTTTTTTTTTTTTTTCTATAAGGAATTCCTTAATTGAATTTATAAAAGGGGAAAAAGAAAAAGAATAAAAAATCAGACCCTTTGTCCTGCCATGCAAACCCCCTCTTTTTAAAGCCCTATTTCTCCATCTCGCTTTGGAAAAACAATAAATACATTATTTCACACCGGGAGTTAAGAAATATAGTATTTATTGTAGTCAGGAGTTCCTTTCTCAGTATCCTGGATATGAGCTCATGCCATATCAACAACCAACAATAGCTATTGTTCCTGGAGTTTTAAGGAAGTTTCTGTACTTTGTTTCCTGAACACAGTATGTAAACTAATACACACAAAAAAGGTGTTTCATATTATTCCAGGTACATTGGGCCCCTCCACATCAGCCTGCTAGCCGTCTTTTTCCCAGAGCTAGAAGAGTAAATGCATACTTGTGTTTATCCATTTGTGGCTGGAAACAGGTAATTCCATCACAAACTATATGAAAACAGAACCCAAAGAAACACAACAATGTGTTTAATTTGGAAAGAGTACTTTATACCTCTTGGCTATTAAAACCGGCTGTCCTGATGGGTTAGTTCCTCAGCTAAATCATCACTTACATAGTATACTTGATTAGGAAGGCTAAAAACCTCCAGCTTCATACACGTCAGAAAGGTTGATGCTTGTTACCATTCAACAGCAATATCTCCCAGCAAAGAAGTTGTAGACTAAAATGAGTGATTGAGCTGTGACCTATTTCTCCACCAAACCCTCATGCCTAATATTCATATTCATGTAGGTATACCTGTAACACATGTATGCCTTGTTCTACATAAAATTTACAGTTGTGCAAGAAAGGTGGGGTGTACTTCTCCAGTGTGCACAGAAAACACATGAACCTTCTCAGAATGCAAAACCAGAATATCCCAGTGTGACAAAACAGGGCAGGTCTGCCTTGCACTTTAACCTCTTGCAATACTATTGCCTTGCAATATTACATATTTCTGCCAGGGAAGGCAAAATCCATTGGACTTTTCTTCACTGTTACAGAGTCTTCATCTTCTGAAGGAAGGACAAGGCATCCCACTTGCACCAGTGTATCTCAGGTGGCAGAGATTACTATCATTTACTTGATGTCCCAAAATGCTAACCAGTCCTCAGGCCAAAAAAAAAATTAAGGGTGTTTCTGTGGGTCACAGTTAATGCTTACAGTCTCAAATTGAGTCTGGCAAGCTTTAGTACAAGCAAAGCTCTTCAAATCATTCTGTGTAGTCCTCACACACCTGTCCTTCCTAGGCAGTGTCTCACCAGCACATTCAACAGCCATACCATAGTAACAGATGCATGGAATTGCTGTGGTGGAAAGGCACTGATGAAGATTATCTAT
>JAVHNF010046667.1:0-18332 GCA_034783455.1 Micropsitta finschii
ACAATACTCCAAGTGAGGTCTCACAAGAGCAGAGTAGAGGGGCAGGATCACCTCCTTCGACCTGCTGGTCACGCTCCTCTTGATGCAGCCCAGGATACAGAAGACCTCAGGGACTCTTTTGTCTCTCATGTGAACTGCTCAGAAAAGTGGAAAGCTCTTCCCTTGGTCCTGAGAGTATTCAGAGAAAGAAATCCTGGCCTTCCAGTTGGGAACACTGTCCAGGTTAGAAATGGGGCTGGTCACCATGTCCTATGGGGGGTTCAGACAGCTGCTGGAGTCAGTAGTGGCCATCTGATAGACCAAACGGAACATGTATTTCTTTGCTTCATTGAAGTTAACAAGAACTGTGTGCCAGAATGAGGAGATGGATGGGTGGATCACCTCGAGTGTACGTGGGTTTGCTCGCTTTCCCTCAGGCACGTCTCTGTCTAGCAAATGCTGAACGGGTGGGCAGATGCAGTTTGCCCTCTCTTGGGAGTGAATTTTGAGTCATCTAATGGGATTTAAGTATTGAACATCTGGGGACAAAGTTACAGCTGCTTTCTGAGGAGGGTATGATCTCAAAGCAATTTCTGGCCTGCACATGGCACATCCAGGGGTCTGGGAGCAGTAGTAATGCAGCAATTTGCAACATAGAACTCTGGTTTCTATAGAAGCAAATTCTTTAGCTCAGATTTGTGGTGTCATTTTAACTCCTGATTTAGCAATAGACACGATTCAAATATAGGCATTTAAAGGTTACTGTTACCTGAAATCATTCTGTTGCGTTCTGCAAAGGCTTCTTACTCAGTGGGGAGCTGAGTGAACAATATAGACATGAAGGCAGTAAAGCAGTAGGACACACAGGCCTGACTGCTATAAAGGGTAGGATGATTCAGGAGTGTGTAACTCGCTTGCGATGAGTAAAGATGACTGCTGCAGGCAGGAAGGGTGGAATCCCTTCCACATTCCACCCCCAGCCCAAGCACTGCAACAAGTGAAATACTGAAGAACATTAAATACTGAGGTGCTGCAGACAACGTGGTCCTGCTTCGCCACTACATCATCAACCCTGAATGGCAGCAGGTTGCCCAATGTCTTAAGTTTTCTTAGAAAAACTACTGACAAATTCTGTTCAGGGAAGCAGCTTTTTTTCAGCCTTGCCTTCACAGTGCCCTGGGCGTCCCTCGAAGTTCCTCTGTAAGGTAACTGGAGAAACAGGAACTGCTGAGGTGCATCAGACCACAAACCCACAGAGCTACAGCTGCGTTAGTGGTTGTGACTAGTAACAAATGTTGCAGCTGGAATAAACCCTGTGGTTGGCTTGTATTACAGTACATTCCCAAAACCATTCCTTTTCACCTCTGAAGACATACGCATGACTTTAAGTGCACATTAGACAGGCTTCTGTACCTTCAGAAACAAAATGAAACTCGTTTATATTGCGTGACATCATGTTTGTGTTGGGTGTGCTACATAGGTTTTAATGCCTTGGATTTTTTAGATGCTGTCTTGTTGCTTAATGAAGAAACTGAAGAAGTTTCTAGCCTTCCATTGTTATTTTCTATCCTTGTTCCTGGTGTTTAAAGTGAGCAGTTGCAGTGTTTTCACATAAGCCTTTTTTTCTGGCCCCTAGTAATTCTCTCATGCTGTGGGGTTTGAAATCTGGTCCCAGCTGATGGTGTACAAGAGGTCTGTCATTTTCAGTATTGCTGTTATTTGCCTGTTGCTTTTGTGTAATGTTGTTTTCTATTGTGCTCCTCACTGCAAAAAACAACCATAACTGAATACCTTCACAGTTCAGTGAACTGTGCATAAAAACATCTGTGTCTCTCTGGACAGTGGAGTTAATTTAAAGCCTAGTAATCTGTATTAATAACTCACAGTATTCACTCTGAACATATCTCACTTGGCAGTCAAAACCGCAGTCCTGGTGATGCTGGGTTTGTCTTGCCGCAGTCAGAAATAAGCAAACAGCTTGATTTTCACTCACATAAACATAAGATGCTGCAGAATCCTGGGGATCTAATGCAGAACTCTTTTTATAGCGTTTAAGAGTCTCATGGTTGCAAAACAAGAGAGGGGTATGCCTGCTGTGATTAGTAGGAAATGTTATGTACAAGTACTTGCTTATGGTATTGGTGCTTTGTCTGTGTTTTTAAGGCCAGCATGCTGTGAGTGTTGGCTCATTACTTGGAAATTTGTCCTGCTGTTGTGTAGTGGGAGTTGGTCTTGACATGGGAAGTGAGGTGTTAACAACTGCTTTTAACATTCAGGCCTTCACCATGTTAACAGGAGGAAGTGAGCTTACTCTGTCCTCTGAAGGGTTCAAAAGCTGCACTGTCACAACAGCAAAGGTTGCACCCAAGCTAATAAACCATCAGGGAGGTGCTTTCATGGGAATACTCATTAATCCCTGCTTGTTTTGGTCTCAAGTTCACTAATCTAATCACACAATGAGGGAGTTCCAGATAAGATAGGATATGTATCCTGCTTATCACTTGTGATAACTCTGTTTCAGGGATCTGCAGCACTGTTACTGTCCTGTGGATGCTGACTGACCCACAGGAGCAGCTGGAGCAAAGCTCTGTGGCTCAGAGCTGTAGGGAATGTACCAGACTGGTGCACACCTCATCTTGAGAGGTGTGTTGGAACAGAGTTGGAATGCTGATACAATGGAGAGCATACACATTATCATCCTTGTATTTTCATGCTGTAATTGCTGCTGGTGCAGGGCAGCAATGTTGGCAGTACTAAGAGGCAAACTCCTGTGCTAGCTCACTGCATCTCAGTCTTCACCACCAAACAGGAAAGCCATGAAGCGGAATCTCTGTGGGAGAAATCTTGTCTACAGTAGGAGACTTTTCTCTGAACTGCCTTTTGAATATACTGTCCTTGAACTAATGGTATATTTAAGCAGTGTTCTTAAAACTATTCCCCAATGTAAAATATAAATTATTACTTTTTCCAGGAAATCCAGTAGAGGAGACTTCGTATTTTCTGCTGATCGTCTGGTAGGTGAAGAATTCCCTCTTCGTGGTGTCGTACTTGTAACTCTTCCATAAAATGGGTCTTTCAGCATGGAATAATGATGGCACGGTCACAACTTTTCTACACAGAGGAAATTGCTCTTTGACAGCAACTTTCCGTACAGGGACTGCTGTTCTCTGTTCATCTCAAAGGGTTACATAAACCTTGTTGTTCCCAAACATAGCTACATCAGGTCAGAGAGCAGTAGTAACGAGAGGACTCTTTAAAAACAGATGCACAGAGGCTGGACATAGTTCAAGTTTACTTTGTACTTTTGATCTTATGAACAGAGCTATACAATTTCTTACAGTGCAGATGTTAACAATTGCTTGCATGCAGAAGTGCCTCTTGTTGCTTGTGGTGTATTAGATTCGTAGCTCTGGGTGCATCCACTCTGGGAGCTGGTTTTTAGCCATACGGTAGTTACTAGCAGGGACAGAGTGCTTTGAAGTTCTCACACATTTTACTAAGTCAGAACAAAGACTGTTGGAAATGGAACATTTATCTTATTCAAGGTACATGCTTAAAGAAAACCACAGCACTCACACCCACACTTGTACTTCCTTGTGTTTGCAAGGGTGTTTGCTGTTTGCGGGTCCACATTGCTAACAAAGAAAGCCTTTTCCTCTCTAACAAAGGCGAGTCCAGAGACTGTTCAGTTACCAGCACCGTTTGCTACAGGCAGGTTTCCTGTGATGAGCCAATCTTAATCCATGCCTGGTCCATGCTTGCTCAGGTCTTAGCTATGACCACAGCCTCCAACTGTGCCCGCAGTGCTTTTTATCTCAGCAGCTTCTCCACTTCCCCCCTCCTCCTCCTGATCTGCACCGTGTGCAGGTGCTTGGCAGAGCATCCCATAGTAACCAGAGCTGGCAGGTGCCAGAAGAAGAAGGTGCTAAAGAGGTTTCTAGATCTGCTGAACTTCTCTTTGGACACTCAGTGGTGCATTTACATTGCTGCAGCTTCTGTGGCTGTTCTGGCAGCCCCGCCGCAGCTCACAGAAATGGGAATGTGAAGACAGACCCGAGAGCCTCGCTGATGGGAGCTGGGGCAGGGTGCATTTTCCCTTTTTTCCACTAGTGTTCTGTGTCAGCAAAGTGAAGCTGCATTGGTGCTTCCCTCATTTGTTGAGAAAGACTTGTCTGTGATGCCTGTGCCTGCCAGACAGAAATAAAGTCAGTTTTGCAACTGCTGATGAACCACCCCCTTCCCTCAGTTCTGTTTTGTAATGCCTCCTTTTGATTTGTGGGCAAAACAGGCATCACCCCAAAAAGGTCTCTAAATCCAGCCTGTAACTACTATTCAAGAGACCCTTCAGGCTGCTAGGGGTTCACCCAGTACTTGTAACACCCACTAACATTTAGCATCTTATCTCCATTGATAACAAATCCCTTTAAGGTGACTGATCTCTTTGACTCTACAGATCAGACTTGTGGTTGAAGAGGGACTGAATCAACTGCCTTACACAGAATGTACTGTGACCACTCCAACAGGTATGTGGGGGATTACACCCCCACACCCCCCCCCCCCGGGTAGCACTGTAAGTGGAAACTTTAATATAAAACCATATGGGACCATTACAAGAATCATACAATATCTTCAGTTGGAAGGGTCCCATAAGTCCAACTCCCTGCTCCTAAAACTGAACTATGTAAGACCATCATCCTGACACTCCTTGAACTCAGCCAGCCTTGGTGCCCTGAGCACTTCCCTGAGGAGCCTGAGGCTGGAACAGTTTAACATCCAGGGCAGAGAACAGAGTTAACGTCCCTCCTGGTATTTTAAAAGCACTTACCAGGCTTCTTAGGGGACTTTCTGTTTACCTTAATTTGGCATAGCATCATTTAAAATAAATACAGAACACCTGAGTTATAAACCACAGCCCTGGAAAGCAACACTTCTGTGCCACCTTTCCAATGTGACTTCTAATGGTAAAAACCGCACAAGTTCTTTACCAGTTCCAGTTTGGGCTCTGTTCCGTTGTCCGTGTGGGCTGCAGGATGGAGATTGCTTCATCCTGCCTGTGGAGCTCGCTGCTGTCCCCTGGGCACTCGGAGGAGCTCAGTTCCATTCCCATCACGGTCATTTAAAACAGCATCCTGCAGAGGAACATTGAGATGGGGCAGAAGGAGCAATTACTGCCATTAACATCTGCTTTTCTTTCTTTCACAGGACACAAGTATGAAGGAGTCAGATTTGAAAAGGGAAACTGTGGAGTCAGCATAATGAGAAGTGGTAGGCAGCTTCTGGTTGTTTAATGGGCATGAATTAAATGCTTTGGAAGCCTGTAAGCAACTTCCTTTCAAAACCATGCAACATCACTTCTCTACAGTAAAGGTCTACCCAAACCCACCAGCAGTTACTCTTTCTTAGGTGTCCTTGATCCCAGAGCATCAAGCAATGTCTGTCATTAACTTCTTAGGGGAAAAACAGCTGCCCCAGATCTCATCTGGCCTCTTCTCTATCAGCTGTTCACTGTGAGGGGCCAGGCCAAGTGTCCCACGTGCTCCAGCCACTGCTGCTCAGGGACAGGGCTCCAAATGAACCATGCTCAGGGTTATTCTGCCCAATGCTGCGGAGTCCTTTGTGTCTGGGATGTAAAATCCAGTGGCCCCACAGCTTCCTGCGCTGCATCTTGCACCGGGGCGTCTCTGGGCAGAGCTCAAAGACGTTCTCCAACCCCCACGTTTGTTCTGATGTTTCCAGCTCTCGCCTTTGAGGGCTCAGTGCTGGTGTGTGTGAACGCTGACACCCAGGAGCGGAGCGACACCGAGCAGAGCCTGTCTCTGTCCAGACAGAGAGAAAAGGGAAAGAGCTTCAAGTGGTTTTGACACTTGGAATGGGAGGGGGAGAATCTCCGTTTTGAGCCATGCGGCACTGCAGGGTCTGCTCAATCGTAGCCTCGTGCACTTGTGCCCTTTCTTAGCAGGTAACAATCTGTTGTTGGGTTTTGGTGCTGCTCCTCTCAGGAGAGGCAATGGAACAAGGATTACGAGACTGCTGCAGATCGATCCGCATTGGGAAGATCCTGATACAGAGCGACGAGGAGACGCAGAGAGCCAAAGTGTACTACGCCAAGTTCCCACCAGACATCTACAGGAGGAAGGTTCTGCTCATGTACCCAATACTCAGTGAGTGTCCGTTACGTGCAGCTCAACTCATCCGGACAGAGAGGACATGGAAGTGAAAGGAAAACTGCCAAATTTCAGGGGCTTTGGTTAGGTTTTCTCCTCGGTTTAGGTGCCACAGCAGGGAATTTGTCAGGCTGTGCCAGAATACGTGTTAGCCAGCCTGCACCAGCAGGAATGCAGAGCAGATCACCTGGGCATGCCTGTGTTTGTGAGAACGGCCGCAGCATTAACACTTGGTATAAATTTAACTTTTTAATATGTGCCGTGAGAAAAGACTCAAACCATATTTTTCTCATGCTATTAAAAGACATTTTTGGATTAGTATTAGAATCCTAGAAGTAAATTACTTTAGAATTAAATACAGTTAATGCTACCAAAAACCCCCATAATCTGGTAAGTGTGGTGAGGAGTTTGTCAGGATGAAGTAACTTTTCGAGGGTAAGATTTAATTCTGGTTCTACACATGGAGCTCTTAATTGCTGTCTTACTATTTTAGATGAGCTTTCTTGCCTCGGGGCTTTAATCAAATCCACTGACTTCAGTGCTCAAACCCAGCAGAGCTGTCTCAGAGTAGGGATGAAGTTCCTTCTTCAGGATACCAAAGCCTTCTACAGTTAATACATGCAGAGGCAATAGTTCTGCAGGGGGAAAGGATGATGTTGTCATTCAGTCACAGCCCAATGTGAGCACGGATGTCCTCGGGTGGCTGAGGACAAGTTCTCCAACAAGGGGAGAGGGGAGATATTAAACAGATCATTGTTTCCCCTTTCAGGTACTGGCAATACTGTCATTGAGGCTGTCAAAGTTCTTGTAGAACACGGAGTACAACCAAGTGTCATTATCCTGCTCAGCCTCTTCTCCACACCTCATGGTGAGTTAAGGGGTGTGAGGGGGACAGGAGCAGGCACAGGTACATGTAATGGGGAGTCACCTCGGTGAGTGCTTGGGGCAGTGGTGCAGAGCTGCTCCTTTGCTGGCAGCAGCAGTGCTTTGTTGCTCATCTCGTTTTGGCCGAGTTTAAAACTAAGAGCGACCAGTGAAGCATGTGGGGCAGGAAGGTGAAAGCCAGTTACACCTAATGGCAAAGTATTCCTTAAAGCAGGAATGTGCAGTGCTGCCAAGGCATGGAATGTTTCAGTGGCTGACTGAGCAGTGCCTGTCCTGCTGCCCCTAAGACTGGCAGCCATGGGTGGCACCAAGTTGGTGTGTACACAAAGCTACAGAGCTGTGTCTGTGTGCTAAAGGTCTTAACATGTAAAAGGGATCCCCAAAGGGAAACCTCTGTGTCTGCAATAGGAAAATAGAACTTGTGTTGTTTTAAGCACAGGCCAGGGCAGAATTCACTGTCAAAAATCCACTGAACTGGAGAGTTATTCTCTCACCACTGTGATGATTGTATTGGGAATGTAAGTTTGTGGTAAGAAATAAAAAAAACAAGAAACCCCCCAGAAAGCAATGCAATAACTTTAGGAAGTTTTTCCTCATAGACAGTCAACTAAGGCAGAAACATGAAGTGGAGGTAGAAGAACAGAGCCCGACTTACCTGTGCAGGTCTGCTAATCATGGTTTAACTTGTGGCCACTGTGCTGCATTAATTATTGCCTCTGTCCTCTCTGAAAAGGTGCCAAATCCATCATCCAGGAATTCCCAGAGATCACCATTCTAACGACAGAAGTTCATCCCGTTGCACCAACACACTTTGGACAGAAGTATTTTGGAACAGACTGACCCACTCGGAACACACGGATGTGACTCTGTGATGTTACAGCAGGTTTTTTTTTCTACGTTTTATTATTGGTTGAGGCATGTTTTAAAATGTTTTTGGCCAAAGGGGGAAATACTTGACTTAGGTCAGTTCTGGTTTACTGCCTGAACACGGAGTCAGGTTCAGTGACAGCACTCTGTCATGACGAAGTCAAGCATCTCAACACTGGGGTTGTATAAAGTGCTACACTCTCTGCTTTAACTTATTTATTCTATATCCTGTCTTGTGGCTGCTTGCACAAGCAAAATAAACCAGCTCAATCAGGGTGTGTGCTTCATTTCTAGTGCTCAGATCATTCTGGGTCGGCTGGTGTGGCTGTTCCCAATGCTTCCCCAATGGTGTGTGCTGGGAACTCCATGGCATTCTTAGCAGCCACACCAAAGCTTAGGCAGAATCTTGTCTTTAGGTGATGGCCCAGAACTAAAGAGAGGATTCTCTGAATTCTGCTCTGGAACTCAGCTTTTAGCTCCATTTGCAGAGCAGCACAGCTTAGGGCTTAGAGCCAACAGACATACATAGTATACATATATACATATATACATACATACATACATATATGTGCTGGTGGCTCTGCACCCTTCTGAAAGACTGTGTGTAGTAATTGTATAGATCAAACAGGAACCTGCAGCCAAATTCTTTCCTTGGCTTTAAATCCCCTGGCACTGAGGCCACAACTGGCTCGTGTCTTACCTTACTATAACTTACACTTTACGTATCAAGACAATTTAATCCATTAACAGTTTTGAAATACACCCATATAGTAGGAAGTGCAGGAATACAGGACATCACCACCACCAGAGTACTTCATACCTTGCCAGGAGAGTGGAATGCAATGGGCTGGGCTGCCCCAACCAACACCTTGTGGGACCAGGGGCAGCGCTTGGTGAATCCTGGTTTAGACACAAATAAAGAACCTTCCTCACTCCAAGCAGTGATTTCAGTTAATCAGAGCTGTGTAAGGCCTCCAGAGAAATAACCATTCACAAGTATAATAAATTGGCCAAAAGTGGGTTTAATGCAGCCCTTGCCTGCAGTGCAGTACAAAGCGTGTGCAGGCTCCCTTGTATAAACCGTAATAGAAAATGACACCAGAACATAGAGGATATTCACCTGTAGAAACCATACGAACACCAGGAGAACACTAGTGGAACATACACAAAGCACAACAGCAGTGTTCGTCAGACAGTAAAAACGAGTATCCAAAGCTTTTGTAAAAACCCATTTGATATCAAAAGTCTCAATGTCAGCAGCAGCATTGAACTGAACCCAACTCACGTCATCAGCGGAGCCGTTGTGACACTTCCCAGTAAATCAAAGAGTGAGGACTTGGTATGAAACAACACGGCTGAGAGTGGCCCAGCCTGAGCTGCTGCACATCTGAAAAGCTCATATCGAAAAATAAATAACACTATTTTAAGCAGCATGAAAGCATCACCACCTTACAGGCTGGTCTCTGGAATGTAAACTTGGGGTTTATCTCACAAGGTTTACATTCCAAACGGGAGCTAGAAAAGGAAAAAGTAACATTTTTAGGGAAGGGAGAAAAGCAACACAGGCAGATGGATCGATCCCACTGCCCTGTGCAAGGCCAAGCCTGAGCGAGGAGAACCACAGACCCACACCTGCCATTCAGATTAGGTACAAATAACATGGCACAAGTGCTCCAAGAGACAGCCACTCACCTGCACAGGGTCCAGAAACCAGCACAGACAGCTGAAAACTGGCAATATTTTAGCAATAATTTAGCAAAAAATATTTAGGCAATATTCAGGAGGAAGAGGAAGGACTCAGAGGAAGATGGAAGAACAAGAATAAAGCTGTGTGACAGTGGGTATGATCTGGGAGTTCATCACTGAGAAAGGAAATGAAGCATTCAGCAGGAACAGCACCAGCAGTGCTCCTGCGGAGCTCCAACAGACCAGTGCCTCTAATGAACCCCACTCTGCAGGGAAACGCTGTAACTGGTGGCTTCAGAATGAGTTTGTAAGTTTCTGTAACAAACCCCAGCCTGACAGAATTGGAAAGATCTCAGAACCAAGGTATTTTCAAGTACTATGGATCAACAATTGGTGCCACACAAGTCACCGAACAAAGAATGTGACCCTGTGAGTTAGTTAATTGTGGCTTACTAAGGTCAGCAGCACCTCCTTCAGCTGCTGAAGGAACACTCCTGTGATGGAGCCAGCTCTGCAAACAGTGAACGTGCTGTGCTGGCACGAGGACTGTGTGGAGGCAGCGGGTCCCTGAACACAGGGACCTGTGTGTTGAACACAGGGACAGTGTGCTGAACACCTCAGCACACTGTCCTTTAGTTCTGACTTTGGGGAAGAAACAGGAAATTGTTTTTAACACCCCCCCCCCCGACACTTTACATTCATATTATGTTACAGACTTTATGCAGCAGGTTTGGTAACTACCACTAGGTTGTGCTTTCAGTCCACATCAGCACACGGAGCTAACTACAGCTAGTCTAAGAGTCTGCTGGTTTGCTCCAGGAAGTAAACATTCATCCCTGCAGTGCTGCTGGGAAGCTTCCTGGTTCTCATGGCTACCTGCACTAGGTACAGCCCACTAAAACTACACAGGACTGCTTCCTCTCTAATGGAATATAACTGTACTCTACTCCAAAAACACACTGTACCAACGCAGCAAGAGACAATACAGAACAGCAGCACAGTGCAGCTTATGGACCTCATTCCCTGGACAAGACTCGCTGGCCAAGGAGAGGACTTACCCACCCAATGCTATCCATAGAAACATCAATGTGATGTTTTCTCTGCTTATTTAAGAGTTCAGTGTACCTGAATGTACATGGGCAAGAAGGAGGAGGGCAGGAGGTGGTCGCTGGGGGTTGGTCCCCTGGGAGCGTTACTCTGGAGAACAGGGATGGGATGGTGGCAGCACAGCAAACCCCAGTGAGAGTGTTTGTTCCTCACTCAGGCACATCCCTGCGGAAGAGCTGCTCACAGCAAGTCCTCACACAAAGGACACAAAATGGATTTGTAAAACACTGCAATACAACCCAAACAGACCACAGGCAAGGCAGAACAGCCTGCACTTGGCCTGAACTCCAATGTGTATTCACTCGTTACCTGCAGCAGTGACTAGAGACACCCTGAGGAATTCCTGTTTTCCAGTGCATTTACCAGGCATAACTGACAGAACTTTACACATCCTGCATTTATCACATGCTTTGTATGCAGCTTTCTTTCAGAAGCTAAGGAAACAAAAAACTCCATTTAAAAAGTAAACCAGCCCAGCTTTAAAAGCATGGGTAGCAGGAGTTGACGGCAAAACTGCTGCCTGTACACTGCCCACATCTGTTAACAGCCTCTTCAAAGGCCAGAAACACCAACTGGAAGAGGCATGGGCCACCTGCAATTGTGTCTGTGGCATCAGCAGGTTTCCCACATGTTCTTCTGCCTCTTTTTTACACCACTTTTGTATTTGTTTCCTGGTTCATTCTGGAGCTTTCAAACCCCGATGTGTGATTGTTGATGGGAAGCGGTTCTGAAGCTCTCAAACTATTTATTGTTTCTACCTGGACCAAGTGAGGTGGAGCTGCTCTTAAGGAAAGGGGAAAATCAGCCATAACTAATTGCAAATAACATTCGTAAGTCACTTGGAAACCTTTAAAGCCGTTTCTAACTCTGAGCAGGAGAGCTGTGTTATCATAGACATCTGTTTTAATAATAAGACAAAACCGGATCCTCTACTACCTGCTGAGCAGTGCTGCAGCCAGCAGGCAGGGATGCTGCCTGCACATCTTGTAGGCAGCTCTTGTGCTGCTGCTGCCTGGCAGCGATGCAGCACTGGAACAATGACATGGCTGTGACCAGAACCAAATCCAGCCAGGGCACAAGAACTTGCTCAGAGAATCCACATGGTTTCAGACACAGCTCATACTCCTACCTTAAAACCACACTTCAGCTGACAGAATTGAACAGGAGGTCACCAGATCACCTTCCTGTTTCTGTATATGAGGAATTGAGTTTAAAAAGGCACAAATAGCACCTCTGTGGGTGCTAAATTCCTACACATTTCCTATTGTGTTTAGCTGCCATCCTCCTCTCACCAGCCCCCTCCAGAACACGTTTTGCCAGCAGTGAGGTGATGAATTCTACTGCATCTTTCACCAAACACAGCTCAGGGTCCTCCAAGAGATTTACTTTAGAAATGCAGGTTTAGACTGACAGGAAAAGCAGCTTCAGCACTCAACAGCTGTTTGACAGAAACACCCATCGGATGTGGTTAGAAGGGCTGAAACAGGAACATCCAGAGTGCTCCCTGTGGCTCTGAGAAGCCAGCATCACCTACACTCAGCCTGGGTGAGCCTGTCCTGAAGTGACGTTGTACTGAGGTCACTGCCTGCCCTACACCCAGCTACAGAGGCTGATGTGCAAAATACCTGTGGTGCAGGGCAGCAGGCAGGTAAACATCCACTCCTATGGACAGAAAACCTGCAAGACTCTCCTGCCTCATAAACACATCTCCGCCAGCAGCAGTAGCAGAGTAAACAGGGAAAGGGCTCAGTGCCTTTGTCACCAGATACTTATCAGGTAATTTCTCCTGACATGCACAACTGCTGCTGCAGTCACTGTCAACACAAGGAGCTGATAAACAAACACAAAACCAGGATACAAAATGGGAACAAATGATCCTAAAGGCAGTCTACTGATACTTTAAGCATGCACCTAATTCACAGGAGTAATGGAGCTGCCAGCTCTCAATCATGCAGATAAAAAAAACTCAGGTGTAGAAAAATGTGGGCAATCCTGCAGCAAATCCTCAGTTCCAGTCCACAGACTAAACCCAGTGCTACAACCCTGACTGCAAATGGAGCCAAAGGAAGTAAACCCCAACCACCTCAGTGCTGAAAACCTTTCAAACCACCAACCAGCCCATGTACGTAGGGAGAAGTTTGAAAACATTCGATGTAACCATTGGCTCTTCAGCATTACGGGACTAAAACCACCCTCATGAGGCGTAAACTCCAAACTCTGCTGCTGGGGCAAAGCTCTCAGTGCATTTCTAACTCACACGTTTAGAATTTACACCTTCCCCTGACTCCACAAACACACGAATGTCCATCAAACACTGGTCCAGGGATGAGCTGGTATTGCAGCCCTAGGAATTAACATGAACTCTACTGTTCACAGTTCCCTTTTGCATTTTAGGTGCCTGCAAGTAGGACTGGGCATAAAGGACGCTAGAACTCAAACTAAGACAGTTCCACCCTCCTGTGGCCACAATATTCTTGAATCTCGATTTAGGCAATGTGTTCTATTTCATACACAGCTGCACATGTATAATGCATGTTCAGCACTTTGTCTTTCAACACACTTAGATCCGACTGTCAATTTAGTGCCAAATTTCAGTGGGTCTCTCACGGAGTTGAACTGACTCAGAACTTCAAATGTGTCAGAAAATGCCACTTGTCAGAGCAGGCTGGAGAATCAGTCCCAACATCAAACACCATCCCCAAGAATACTATGGCTTCAAAGAACCTCAAGAACTCGAGTCCCTGATGTCTGCAGAACGAAAAGGCCTTTGAGCTGTGCTCAGGTCAGTATTTGTACACCTACTGTGAATAAAAAATATAGAGTATTTATAAAATAAAGAGCAGGCCAAAGCTGATTGGCCACAATCACTCTATAAAACTGTTCCGTTCACTCTGTAACTTAAAACTTAAAAAGCCTTGAGACATCTGGATGGCAGGATTCCTGGAGAAGCACTCTGGAATGCACATTCCAATCAGATGATGCTCCACGATGTTTTCGCATCCTGAAGATCCACTTGTTTTCTGCCCCTCAGAACTGAAGTCCTGGCCAAGAGAAGGGATGCTGACTCCTGAGAGGGAAGCTGGAATACATATACAGAAAACGTGCAGCTGTAAGCACTGACCCGATGGGCACTGGAAGACGTCTAATCTATACTGGGACATTTCCATGCCATGTGGAATGACAGGGAAACTGCTGGGGTTTCAGTCCCTCCACAGAATGGCACCATTCAATCCTCGCTACCTACATGAAAAATACTTCAGGTTTTTTGTCTCAGTGGAAGAAAATGGAATCACATCTACAATACGCAAGAAGGCCATTAGGAAAAATCTGGAGTTGCCCTATTGGTGCGCAGAGCTGGGCAGTGGAGTACAGCACGCTGCCACACACTGCAGTGATTCAACAGCCCCAGGAAAGAGAGAAGAAGGTTCCCTGACTGTTTCCCCTCCTGCGAGCGGAGCAGCAGAGGAAACTCCCTGAACCTCCACTGGGACTGAAACTTCCAGTCACACCACACCAGGAAAACACTTCCTGGAGAGTGAGGTGGACACAGTCTGTGGCTCACTGCCCAGCACATGTGCAGGGCATCACCCTGCTGTTCAGGAAGCCAGGACAGATGACAGAGCAGTGAACACTCTGGTAGCAGCATCTTTCCCAAACTGTGTCATCTGTTCCTGTGCCAAAGCTGCTCTGCAGTGAATAAATAAATTAATTAATTATAAGAGCAGCATTACACGTTACTGCCATTTATCCCTAACTGGTGGCTGTTCACAACTTCGGTTTCTTTCAAGACTGTATCTGCAACTTCCCACACTCTTCATGAATCACTGAACAGATTTCCATGTGGCAAGAGTCGTTCCTGCCATGTTTACCAGAGCAGCTGCCAGGCTTGCATCCTCCCCTGCAAACAGAGCTGCTGGCTCTTGTGTTCACTGTGTCAACAGCCAGCCCAGGCCTCCAGGAGAAACCCTGTTTTCTTTCAGGTTCCCTTAGACCACGTATTTTTGCAACAAGAAGGAGAAATACTGGTGCAGCAACACCATACTCAGGGGAGCAGCCCTCAGCACACTCACAGTGGCTCTGCCAGTGCATTGTTTGGTATGCTGCAGTTAAGAGTCAAACCCTGCTCAGCATCACCTGCCCGCTCCCTGCAGAGCAGCTGTTTAAAGGTGATGAACAAATACTGACCTTCCTGGACAAGCTTTATACCGCTGCATGTTCAAACTGCTATGTCTCCCTTTCTATGGCAAGGGAGGAAGCGTCACCAGAATCTATAGAAGAGAAGTCAAAGTAGAGGTAAGTAAATCTGTTTCCTCACTAAGAACATATTTTTCACCAAGTGTGGGAGTGTTTTTAAGCATTATTCCAAATAAAGACAACTGTTTGTCAGAGATACCTGAAGAGCAGTTGGTAAACTGAGATTACTCCATTACTGGCTTTATCTATTCATAACTGCATCACAAACTTTAAAGCCACAAATACAAGATCCTTCTGTTCTAATGGAACATTTCAGACCTTAAATAGGATGAGCATTAATAAATCTGAAAAGTATTCAAATTACCATGAATGTGGAAGTAAATGTTTCCAGTCTCTGGCTAAGAAATGGACCAAAAACCTCCCCACAATATTTTGCTCCTTACATGAAATGGTAAAAGCACAGAGAAATGTAACAGTAAAGAGTCATTAAACTAAAGCTTGGCTCCACCTACCAAAAATCATCAGTGAATGGATATACATAGAAAGGTTTTTTCTAACAGGACATATGCCCCATGGCACAAAAGGTGTGTTTTACATTTCAGAAGCTGATCAAACCTAATGTACAAACATGCTGGTTCACCTGGAATTGCTCACAGCACAGTAACTCTTCTATGGAAGGAAGGAGGGCTCATTTCTAGTCAGTGTTTCTTGGTCAAGTTGGAGCTGATTAAGCCAGCCCAAGTTTCTGATTAGCTCTTGTAATGCATGCATTCGTCACTGCAGGTTGAGATATAACCAACTCCCTTCACTGGTACCTTACCATGAGGTTCTTCATCCATTCCATCATCTTCCCACTGCTCTTCATTTGCTAGGAGAGGATTCTGAGCTTCACACAAAGCTCTCATGGGGAAAAAATGCCCATCGCCCTGGCTGCATGGAAAAGGCATAAGAACACACCGTGAAAAGCAGCCAGGGGCTCTGAGGGATGACAATGTCTATACATCTTATCTGCAGACAGCATTTTCTGTCACCTCTGTTTCCCATGTTTACTTAAAATTAAGCTTTGACAAGTACTGGGTTTCTATTTTGTGTCAACTCAGATACCCAGGTTTACTGGTGAGGAGTTGTGGCCCTCACTTCCTTCAGGCTCTCTGGAGAATAAAAGTTCAAACCTGGAATTAAGTAAGTTTTAGCAGAACTTAAATGTGCCCAACTTGATCCATTCGTTTGGATACAGGAAAAAAAATAAAGGGAAAAAAGTAGTGAGGGGGGAACTAAGGAAAGCATTTATGTGGAAGGAGAAATTTAAGGTATAAATTCTAAGGTACAAATCTTATCAATTTATACCATAGACCCTTGAGGGCAGAAACTGCACTCTGTGTTTGAACGACACCCAATAGAAAATGGCCCCTATCTTAGTTAGATGTTTCTGGAAGACAAGAGCCACTTCCCTCTGACTTATCCTGTACACTCTGCCAAATAGAAACGTGTATCTGGGTATCAAACAAGAGTCTGAGAGCATGTTCAAACCCGCATCACAAGTAACAAGGTTCAACGCCAGCTGTTGGAGCTTGATGTGTGCCCACTGCATTCCCTAACACCCGGCAGCACAGACAGAGGAACTCTGAACGAAGTGAAGGGCCTTTTTCCTCTGATGCTTTAAGTGTTCCTCCTGTGATAACTACGCACACTGTAACGTGCTCTGAAAGTACTCAAGTGCTGCCTCTCATGAACAGAAAGGGGTTTTTGCTGATCCTTTCCCTTTAACTGTACTTAAAAGTGGAAAACAGACAGCAGCGGACACTTAGAACTCAGCACTGACTTGATCATTACTTACCTAGAGGCAATCGGTAGCAACCAGAGCTTTTTTTCTTCTCCAAACACTTGCTGAAGGTTCTTTACGAAGCCAAGATTGAACCCATTTTTATCTGGGCCGTTTTGAAACACGGGAGCTGAGAAAGCCTCTGCACACAG
This sequence comes from Micropsitta finschii, assembly GCA_034783455.1. Lineage (NCBI taxonomy): Eukaryota > Metazoa > Chordata > Aves > Psittaciformes > Psittacidae > Micropsitta > Micropsitta finschii. The sequence continues at coordinate 16,857 of JAVHNF010046667.1, forward strand.
ACACAGTATCAGTGGAAACAATAGAACTCAGTGGCAAACACTGTGAAACAGGATTGTGCAGGCTGTAGCCATGTACAGACAACAGGGTCCTAACAGGTTATGAACTAGCATGACAAAGATACAAAGTCCGACAGTAACACTTCTTCATTTTGCAAGTCTACCAAGACTTTCACACTGAAGGGAGAGGTCTGGTCTTGCAACTGAGCCACATGGAACAGCCAAACCGACCCACAGTGTGTTTAACCCAGGGAGCAGAGGTAAAAATGAGCTCCACTCACCTGACAGCAAATGCAGTTGTACAAATGCATAACCTTGTTATAATTGGACTTTTGCATTTAAGGCTGTCATTTCCATAATGAAGCCTTTATCACACCACCTACAAACCACCCCATTTGAAGTGACAGATTTCTGTAGCATTGTGCCAAGATCTTAAATCTTCCTCCCCTCAAAACCAAATGGGACTTTTGTTGTGTCTTACTTCAGAAAGTAAGACCCAAGAGCCTTACCTAGAGTGGATCTGTTTCTACTAACGAGCCAGCAGTGGTAGCCAAACAGAAACATGAGGCTTACGAAGAACATGACCGCCACAAAGAGAAGGAAAAGGACGTGAAATTTGGAACGTCCATTAGTCAGTTCACCCTGGAAAGAAGAACACCACAAGTGACAGGAATGAATAAAAGCTGGAGAGTCCTAGTTCCTAGAGAGAAAGAGATCCTCTAAAAGTCCTGTTTGGAGCTCTCAAATTTGTATGCACAAATGTCATTGACAGTGGAAAGCCAGAACAGACAAAGAACTGATCTGGCTCATTTCCCCTCCTGTAGCCAAAGCAGAGGGGTTTTTGAGTGACTACCCAGTAAAACAACAGAATATTAATAAGCTAATGCACAGCAGTTACTTAAGCACAGTCAAACAGAGTCAGCATCATAGAGGACACAAACAACTACAGACAGAAGGCTATACTCTTACTGGGGCTGTCTGTTGGCATTGCTTGTGTACAAACAATAATGGGTAACTGAATAAGAAGTGTACTTCATTTCAGCTGACTTTTAAATTGAGAAAGGAGTCATACAAGGATTAGGAAATAAACAAGGTGTTTTGATATTATTCGGGGAATATGCACAGATCAGTGCCAGGATGCTTTGCTTGGATACCAAAGACTCTGAGATTCATCCATGCAAATACAAGAAGAGGAAAAGGATGTCACTTCTTGGCTAGAGCTGACTCTAAAACCTTAAACTCCTGAAGTCTATTTGCTTCTCACTTTGTGCATTTCACACATACAATGGGAGTTAAACTCAAAAAAGGTCCCAGAAAAATGCCTTACAGAAGAAATGGCCTCCATAGACTGACAGCAAAGAGGCAGCAAGAACGACTAAACCCGACAAGATGCACAGGATATGAAAAAGTAACCAAAGTTTGTGACTTACTGTCCAGTACTTAATGAAATACTTGAAGACTGTGGCAGCAATATACAAG
>JAVHNF010046668.1:1515-14068 GCA_034783455.1 Micropsitta finschii
GTCAGCCTCGCCAGATGTGACTCTGCCATTCCATGATTACATCTGTCCTAAATGTGAGTACTATCTGTCTTCAGAAATACTTGCACTCATTATGCTATAGATTTGCTTGCTTTTGGTATTGAGGTACTACAGTGGTGTGGAATATATTTATGGAGCCCATTGTCTTCTTAATACTGATGTAGTTGCTATGCTGGGTTACAGAAACAGTATGAAATTGAGCTGGTTTGAGTTCGGCCTTTGTATATGTTTTGGAAAGAATGTGAAATGTAGCTATGACAATTTAAAAGTGTGGTGCATGTTTTTTTCAGTACACTTGAGGTTTTGTGCTCACCTTTTGTATATGGGCCTTAAATGTCCAAATATGCTCTAACAGGGGGTTTTGACCATTTAAAAGATGTAACTTTTCTAATGGGAGTGCATATGCTTATGATTAGATTACATTATTCTGATTGTTTCCCTTGTAATGTAAGGTATTTGGGAACCTTGTTAACCTGGAAAGGGATCAGTATGTGTTTGTATTATTTGATATTACAAAGAAAGTATGTTTCTACTAGAAGAAAAAAAGTGTTATGAAGAATGTTAATGCTATTCTTACAATACAGGTTATGATTCTGAATTCCGTTGTGAAATATGAGGACTTTACTGTGTATTTCTGGGCTTATACATTAAAAACTCTGAAATAAACTTATAACACTACAGAGCTGTGTTACATTTTCATGTTAGCTGAATCACAAAACCTTGAAAAATTCCATTGTTTTGAAGATGCCAGTAATAACATCTGGTTTCAGTTTAATTTTTTTTATTCAGTGATGTTAGTTACTATGTGTTTTGCTTTAAAAACAGTGATTGCAGTAGATACCGTTGCGAATAGAGGATGATTTTCATGGGTTTGGTTTGTTGGGAATTTTTTTGCTTGTGGGTTTGGGGCTTTCTTGGTCCCATTGTCCACCCCACTCCCTACCCTCATATGTTACCTTTATCTGAAATAACATTCCAAAGAAATCCCTAATTTACTGCCATGCTAATTTCCTGATCTATGGATCTGGTTTTATAATCAAGTTTGAAAAGTATTTACTGTTTCTTCACAGGATATTTGTGATGGGAAAAACACATGGATTGAGTGTTCTTTCTCTTGAACACTAACATTCACAATTGATAGTGAAAGGAAAGTTCACCTTAAAGTAGGACTTTTTACAGGAAAATCCCATCATCTACTGAGGGGACAAAACCAAACAACATAGGTTGAATCAGCGGATGAGCCTTCCATTTCTGTAACTGTTTACTCAACTGTTTACCCCGGTGACCTCTGATCCTCTGAAGTATTGAGCAGTGTCTGCTCCCATTTGAAGGGAAGTGTGCTCAGAGCTATGGTATGAATTCTATTCATATTTGCAGCCTTTACTAAACAAAAAAGGCTAATGCTTTAGTTAAGCAAAATTGAAGAGCTGATCAGAGTACTTGAGTGCAGGTACCTTGCTTTGAGTGATTTAGAAGAGCAAATCTATCTGATGGGAACTGGTAATAGCACCTGGAAATTCCTTCTCATATTCCAGTTTCATTGGTGGAATGCTCCTACATGAGGAATACAGAGAAGAGTTGAAACAGTGTATCAGAGCTATGCAAAATAGGGAGATTCTGTCTGGATATCTGCATCTATGTCTAAAGGTAAAAGTTTGACGATTACCAGAGGATCCAATATGTGCTACTAACTAGCAAGTTCTTGTAGGTTTACTGCATATTGCAGTTACACCAATTGTGAGAAGTGAGCTAAAAGTTAACACCAGGCTATGTTTGTTTTATTCCTAATGCCCGGCTGTGTTTGTTTTATTCCTGAGCTATAGGTTTTATTTTATGAGTTTGTAGTTTACTCCTGTTACCATTTAGAAATAGTGCTCTGAAATATATTTGTTTGAGCTTAATATTTTTGGATTCTGTATGGATATTTTTATGTGATGCTTGTCCTAATTGTTAGAATTACAAACAGTGCGATTCAACCCATACCTAACAGGTTTTTTCTTCCTACTTACTCCACTGGGAGAAGAATTAAATATGCATCTTTAAATACGAAACGCACCAAAGTGACTTGTCTGCATGGGATTTGTACACCCCTCTTGTTAACCACTTCACTGGTTTTAAGTTGATTAAAAAGGGTATCCTCGGAACAGTCTATAGCTGAGCAGACAAGTACAGGGAAGTGATATCTGGATAACAAGGAAGTTGATACTCCCTTATTTTCAACCTCCCCCAGCTGGCAGAAGGTACTTCCTTATTTTAAATTTGTATCGTTTGCTACCACAGTCTTTTTGGTGACTTCAGAGCTGTGATTGTTATAGTTCTGAACTATAGTATATAGTGTAGTTGTATGCAAACTAATGTCACATTTCAAGTCTGTAAAACTCACTAACTAGTGCATCGTAAGCTGGTTTTCGTGGTAGTGCAACTGGATGTACTTGTACAGACACAGTTTGTACAGAGTTGTGCTTTTACATGTAAGGGATGGCGATGTAACTTGGTAAGAAATGACTGTGTCCTGCAAAGCAGTGAATGCAGGCTTACTGCACCAGAATGAGCAGCAAAGCTGGTGGAACTTGGTTTTTTTTCCTGAATTTGTGATGTAGGGCATCTAGGTATTCTGTAGTAATACTCCATTTGCAAAACCTTTAGCTCTCCCCTATCATCTCCTCTGTACCTTGCCCTTGTTATGTTACCTTCAGAGTAATAATCTCCTGTTCTCAGGGAACCATTTTGCTTTGTAACATCAATACCATTCCCTTCTTTTCTTGAGCATGCTGTTCCAAGTTCATTCCCTTAGTGTTTGGAGAGGAAAAAAAGCAGTGCATACTGTGCTTGTTAAACGCAATGCTAGACTGGCCAGAACAGAAACTTAACCCCTTTCTGAAGAGGTTGGCAGTAGGTAAGATCTCTTTCTGTTTTTAGAAAACAGATCCTTTAGAATTGGAAAATAGATAGTTACATATGCAAGAACTGGCAAGTGGCAGAGCAGTTTGCTCATTCAGTCTCCTGTGGATACATTTTTAATAGTACTTTGGAAGTATCGGTAGAGAGGCCTTAACAAGTCTTTAAAGTTTTCAGTAGTTTCACCGGTGGATTGTTTAGTCATACAGTAAAATATTCACGTTGTACACTGAATGTCAAACCATGTAATGGTCTTTTCTGAGGAACAAAATGATTCTTTCCACAATTTTTCAGAAATGAAAACCTTGCCACATTCTTTGTTGTTGCAGATTTTCTGCATGCTGATGTTAGTCATGCAGTTAACGTGCTGGTTTTACACAGGACTGCTTCACGTGAAAGCCTCACAAGGCTATTGGTCATACAGTGAATTCAGTGTTCTGCTGCTTCACTGGCGTGTAGCCCCACTGATTCATACTCTGTATAAAGTGGTCCTCTCAAGGTGGGAATTTTCCCAGGTATTTCTTCTAATGAGCAACAGCGTGTCTATGCAATGTACAAGCACTGATACTTTTTTACTGTGATGCTGAGACTGAATGTCATTTATGGTTACACTTAAGCTCTTCCTAGCTCCAATTGCAGGTGACATAAGTAAGGTTAAAATCTACTTATGCTTCTGTCTGTTTATTAACACCACACAGTCACTCCCAGAAGTCTCAGGAAGTGCCTCATTTCTGGCTTGGCTGTGGTGAAGATAAGGTTTCTTGGTGTTTAGGAGAATGGACACAATTATGTCCTTTGTATTAAGAAGGCAAGTGTAGTGCTGTCTCTGTATTAAAGTGGCAGCTATTTTAATCCAGTAATACTTGAAAATATTGATTTGTGGTCTGCTGCTGTCTTGGACAGAGCTGTTTGAAAACAGTTTGGTGTGTGTTTAAGTGGGAATTAAAGTAGAACTAAGTGAAGAGTTACTGTTTCAGAATTAAGCTTTGGTTCAAATGCAGGGAAGATTCATATTTTAAATATCTATAAAAGCTTATGTGGAAAAATATAGTTACTTTTTTTTATTATTATTTTTCTCTCCATTAAAAGTTTAATGAGACTAATGGGCTCTTTGAAAGTTGAGTGAGTGGATTCTGATCCAGTTTTCAAAGTAGGGTTTCCTGGTTTATATTTTATGGATGCTTGTGTTTTACAAACAGGTGTGTATAGTTAATGATACCTGCTTTATATGTGTGTGTATGTTTATGTTTTTCTCAAGTAGCTGTGGTACGGAAGACTCTTCCATTTGCTTGGGACAGAGTATCTTACCTTTATACTAACTTGTAAGTAAAGATGCTAAAGCTGGTATGTACCTACCAAGCACTACATGTAAAGCCTGTGATGAGTAGCAGAGAGGAAGGATGCCTGTAACTGTGTTCTAGGTACTCTGCGCTGTGCAGGTAGAACTTCCTGAGGAGGAACAGGAGATGGTGCATTTAGGAAACAGCCTTCCCTGTGGGGTGAGGCAGGGCTGAGCCTACCATGGGAAGACAGAGCAGGACCCCCCTGAGAAAAACAGAAAGCAGACCCATAGGTCAAGTTGTCCAGAATTGAATTTCTCTTTACTGAAGTTTGCATCCTCATACAGTGAGGTAAATACACTGAGTTCATATGAACATACCTATCTATTAACTGAAGAATTCTGAGGGTGATTCATAAACAGGCCAAACAGGAGTTGTTGAGATGCCCTCTGTTGACAGCACATTGCATTCCTCTATTGTCTTTCCGCAGGTGTTCATTGTCCCAGCTGTGAATGGTTTTGGTCAACTTGCTCTGCTGGTAGAAAACCAATGCTATTAAAACGTAGTCCTTAGGCCCACTGATATATTCAGTGGCATGAGTGAGCTTGAAAGCATCGCTATAATTGCTAATGCCAATCTCTGATGTCTTTCAGTTGATGTGCTAATCTCCAGATGCGGAACTTGATTCTATTCTGGTTCTGGCTGCTCATGCCAAAAGCAGTCACAAATGTTTCTATTCCTGTTCTGTCAGTGGCAGATTCCTGTCCTTTCCTGGAAAATGAATGTGTCTATCACACCTATGAAGTTGTTAGCTGCCAAACGAGACATCCCGTCCTGCCGGCCCTGACTTTCCATCAAAAGTTTCCAAAGCAGTTCATTTGCTGCTGGTCCGAGGAGATCTTTAAAGGGAAAAGCACAGACTTTGTATTTCTTTTCCTCAATTGTGGCTTTCCATTTTTTAGCTTAATTTTAGAACCCTGACTTGCTGTATATTTTATCTTACAGCATGGCTAGGTCTCCAGTGGTTCAGTACTGTTGAGCTTTTCCTGACTTTATCAGGCGTTTCGCTAATCATGGAAACTGACTTTTAAAAATCAAAGTTGACAGTGGTATTGCTTTTTAAGAATGTATCTAAGTGTTTAACAGGCAAATAGTTGTTTCAGACTGCGTTCATGCTATGAATTCATTCATTCCTTAGAGCAAAATAGTCTTTCATCTGGCTAAAAGTAATTTCTATTTACCTTTGTTTTTCTTTTGCACATTAAGCACTTCAGTCTGTGTTTCTAACAGTTTCTCACTTAAATATTGTCAAACTGCAACATACAGTTTATTGTTAACACCTGTGTCTTAGTTTTTGCTAGCAAAATGGCTCCATGTCCTGAAGGTCAGACCAAAGATAGTTTTCAGAAGTTCTATTTAGAAATTAATGTCTCCAACAGAGTAGGACATTCTCTTCGTACTGTCCTGCCTGTAAAGTCTGTACTGAGCTTTTAATAGAAAATTAAAATGCGAAGTGCTGTTCAGTTTATGTATATGAACCTGTAACTTTTTTAATCTTAATCTGAGTGCCTCTGCTTTGTTTCCAGCACAGCTATGGCTTTTGATGCTGCTGCTCTGAACTCTATCATGGCTATTGATCTTGTGGTCCATAAAGTGCTTAGCCTATTAAGTTTGCTCACAGCCACATTTTTCCTCCCACTCTTAACTTTAATGCATAGATAGTTTTTAAAGGGAGTGAGTTATAATTTGCAGATTAGTCTGGAAGCTGTGTTCCAGACCTCGTAGAAAGCAGAAAATGAAGACACTTTCTGTTTTGTTCTTGATATAGAATAAGCTCTTTGTTAGTTGTTAGATGTAAAACTAACAGGATGCTTAAAAAAATTAAGCTACTGCTTATCTGGAAGCAGTTCTTGTCTGCCTGTTAGGAAGAAGCACATTGCAATTGCAAGGAAAACAGCAAGACCAGACCAAATTGATGATTATGAAGACAGGCTGGGAGAGAGAGAAGTGATAATATGTTCAAACAGTAAAATAGAAGAGCTATTATCCTAGGATAGAAAAGGAAGCTGGAATGCAAACAGATAGAGACAAAGGTACAGATCAAAACCAATTAGGCACTGAAGAGGTTTCAAAGGACAAAGAAACTGAAACGTGCTGTCAGAAGTAGAACAGCTTAACATATATTCTAATTAAAATACAATTTTATAACCTGATTCTCCTAAAGGGAAAAGTATTCTATAATGGTAACTTCTCATTAACATATTTGTCTGATTATGGTTGCCTTGATTTTTAATGTAGCATCTCAAGTAGATTTTTGCAGGAACACTGTCAGGTTGTGGTTCTTGGTTTGTTTTTTGTGGGGTGGGCTGTTTTGGGGGTATGTTTTGTTTGATTTGTTCAGGGGTTTTTTTTTGTATTGTGTGGGGTTTTCTGGTGGGTTTTTTGGGGGAGGGGGTATTCGTTTATTTTTTAATAAATGGATACTTGGAGTCATCCAGATTGGACAGGGCTTTGAGCAACCTGATCCAACTGAAGGTGTCCCTGCCCATGGCAGGGGGCTGGAACTGGATGAGATTTAAGATCCCTTCCATCCCAAAGCCTTCCATGATTCTATGGAAATGTTGAATAATTTGACCTGAATTCAAGACCTATTTAGCAATAACAAAGAAACTAAAGCCCCAAACAAACAAAAAAAGGCAAGCTGCATAATGATTTATAAAAGAGTTCAGATATTTCTGGAGAAGAGTTTGATAAAAATATGTGAAGTAGTCACTTTAAAATAATTTGTAAGTTAAAATATTCAACCTTGTGAATAGCACTGGGTCTTTTTGTCTTCTGCAGTGCAGCTGATACAGGAAGGTATGACGTTATGTGGAATTCACCCTATCATTTAAATTTATCTGTAATTCAGATTCATTTGAGAGACCCTCATGGGCTTTATTTGAGAAAATAAGAACTATGATCAGTGTTGAGTTGTATTATCATCCGCACTTTCTCAGTTAGATTACTGTAGACTTTAGAGTTTCTGGTTAAGTAATTTGTAGCTTTTCCATAAACGATAATAAAATACAACATTCCTATCCACAAATGCATTGGGTCTTTTTTGATGCCAATTGTTCTGGGTTTTTTCCTTTAACAACACCTGATTCCTGCTTTCCTGTGCTGTGAACACATTCTTTGTGGACTCTCATTAGGGCCTGGTATATATTTCCTTATCCTGGACTACATAAGTGTTCAGGATTAAGAGAGCAAAACATGGAATTGTGCTTTTTATCTCCCACTCACTGGATCGGGAATTTACACTGGAGAAGCTGTGCAGCCTGGAGAACAAAGAATTTGGAAAGTACCCTTATCTTGTGCCAGTGCTTCAGAACTGCAAATGAAATCACTTGGGTAACTGCAGACTAAAATCGTGGTCAGGTAAAGGTATGGGAACAGTGATGTACAGTTGATGCAAAAGAGAAAAAAATGATGGATCATAATGTTAAGTGTTGTGATTTCAAATAAAAAAGTTTCTTAATGATGTATCTTAAAAGATATACCAGATGTAATTAATTATATTAAGCAAGATGGGTTGCTTAAACTTTTAAGTTGATGTGGTTCTATGCTTAATATGATTCTTAAGGCTTTCCACTGTGCTGTCTGGAGATACCAAAACAGGGGTCAGTGAAATAGGGGCTAATTAGCAGTCTGATGCTGATCTGGTAAACCGGTGTTTATTGTAAAGGAACTATTTACTAAAGCAGATTATTTTAGAAGGAGGTGATACTGTGATTTCCTAAATTGTTGGAGAATTTGATTATAACTTTTATTGACTAGCAAAATTTACTGTATTTTAATAGATTCATAAATTCTTGTGCTTTACCTGTTTCTCTGGGTTTTGAATGTATACACAATTTACTGCCTTAAATGCGTGAGCTGCTTTATATCCACATCAAAGGAACAAACATCACCACATTTTTTCAGTCAAATATTATTTTCATGGTAAAACATTACATTCTCCTTTAATGTAAAAAGCTAATATAGTCTAATTCCTCTTTTACAGTTACCCAATTATAGTGGTATGCCTTTAAAATATAAAATATGCAGCTCCACTAAATAGCACTGAAATGAGCCTGATGTGTATCAAAACATTTGTAGTCATCTTTTCAATTTCTTTTTTGCACTTAATCTCACTATAATTTGATGTTAATAGCTGTTTGAATATTCAGCACTGGAATTCAAACCATTAAGATTATTAAGAGTTGTAGTCAGTGAAAACATCTCTACTTAAAGCTTCTGAAATACAGAATTTGAAGTTGATGGATTTAGGATTACAGCCAAGTGATTAAGCTTTAGTAAATGCTAAACTTTTAAGGAAAATAACACAAACCAAAGCTTAGCAGGTCTGCATACACATTTTTTCCATTGTAATATACACTTAAATTTTACTAAGCTTTCTTATTTTTGAAGGAGAGTGACACTGAACAGTGCAGCAAACAGCATACTGAACTCAGCGTTTCAATGCACTATGAGCACAGACAAGAGTATGAATGTATACTTTGTGCCTAACACTTTAGTTACTCATGAAGGTGAGCAACATCTATGTAATCCTGGACAGCTGACTTTGAAAAGACATTTCTGTGAGGCAGATTAATTAATAGAAGTGAAATATCTGTGAGAAAATGTGGGCGATATTTATTTTAATTCCTCCAAAATCTTGTATTACACACATGCCCACATGTAGCCATGCACACAGTGTATTAAAGTAAAAAGTTTACACCAAGTCATATCAGAAATTTGAGAGCGTGTAGTATGTAAGAAAAATGTTTAAGATAACTGTTCTTAGAAATCTGAAAACTCTATCCACTGTCACTCTTACGCATATCTTAAAAGCAACCTAGCCGAGTTTACAAAACATTTCTTACGACTGTTGTGATTTTTGCAGTTAAGGAATCAGAAACCCACAATATGTACATCAAGCTTAAATGGCTTGTGTATGTTACAAGTATAAAGCAGTAGGCAAAGTATGACAAATATACTGAAGTCCTGACATTGCAAAATCTTGACCAAAATAAACAAACAAAAAAATGACCCAGAAATCATCTCTATGATAAGAGAAAAGACATTTCACTTTTTGTGAAAGAGAAGAGGTTTCACCATCCCTGCCAGAATCTTGGGCAGCTGGGCAGCAATCACCTCTGACATCATCTCAGGGAATTCAACACTCAGTGCATGGGACTGGAGGAATGTGTTCAGACAGAAGAGATGGAGCTGTTTCACTAGCTGGATTTAACAAAATACAAACATGATAAATCAAGATAACAGTAATCAGTCAGGTAAGCATGCTGCAAATCACCTATCTCATACATCCATCATCTGACATCTTTATATACCTTCCTCTGTCATTCCCTGAATCAGTAATGAGGGTGCTTGTCATTTCCTATTAAAACATGCTCCCATGGCAAAAATCACAAACTAACCATAGCTACATGTCACATAAAAACAGTACCTTACTGATATTACAGAGTATCATCCTCACTTATGACATGTACCATGAACAACAGCAATTACTAAGCAAATATTCAAGCTCATTTCATTCTGACATTCAGCACATCCTAGTGCCTTGATCACTGTATGCTATCCAAACACTGCTCTGAGGGACAGCATTTACTGTTTGCCTGCAAGCTTTTCCACGGTTCTGATTATGATCATATCTGGGTATGCCACAAACATTAAATACCACAGGCCCTCATCCCCGAAAGCAACCATGACTGTTTCACCTCTTCTATCTTCTCCCGGAAGTTCCAATCTTATAGAAGTTTTTCTTTAAGACCTGTGATCTTTACATTGTGAAATATCATGCTATTTCTCCTACCACAGACTTGAACATTACAGTCTCTCTAATGTGATGATTTTGTATCTCCCATCACTTTATCAGCCAAAAATAGGCATTTGAATGAAGATACTTTACAGATCAAACATTACCTTAACCGTCACCTTGCTGGATATTTTGAAGCAAGCCTTGCTCACAACCACTAAGACTATCTTACTTTAAGCATTTGAAATTAAGAGATTGACTCTACAGCCAGAGAGGAAAACTCAGAATTTTCCTCTGGATGCTGTGACTCTCAGATTGCAAATTATTACTCCAGGTAAGGCAGGAAGCCCTTTTATGCTAAGCAAGACTGATCCAAACTGTTGCTTGAGCAGAGGGCTACTACGCGTAGTATCCTGGCCAGGACTTATTATTGTAAGACATTGCGTTTTCCTACACTGTTAGAGAATTTGAGCATTACTTTTTGTGACTGGCAAAATTTGTCATATTCATATAGATTCATAAATTTTTGTGCTTTATCTATTTCTCTGTTCTTTAAATATATGAACATTATACAGCTAATCCAGGGAAGGGTTTAGCTCTGACAGTCCCAACTGACAACTGCAGTCTGACTACCAGAAAATACTTAAAGTTAAGCTCCATATCCTGCCTTCAGAATTCTCTACATTAACCTGAAAGGATGTTTTTCATACTTGTCTCATTCTCATTCTGCTGGTATCTGAGACGATGCAATAGCTAACAATGAATGTGAGTTCTGCAGATAGCAGAAGCTGCTGGAAAGGTTTGTGCAGTGGATTAAAAGACTCCAGACCACCTGGTGAGCCACAATATTATTGATATTGCTACCTCTCACATTCCATAAATGGAATTCTCAAAGGGTGCATCCTTTCCCCCCATCAGAAAGAGGAATTAGTTACAATTAAAGGTTTTAGATGAATAAATGTGTTTATTCATGAACAATTAAAATAAAATGCAGATTTGCAGAGTGAAGAACACAAACATGCAAAGACCCACTAGACTTCCTGTGAGCATCTCACCACCAACACCAAACTCAAAAGCATTCTTCCTAAACTATTTTAGTGCTACTCCTCCAGCGCTTGCTAAAAGCATCAGCTACTGCCCTGTTTTTTGTCTGCTTTCTGCCTCTCTTGCAGAGATACAGAAGCCAATACAAAACAATATTCACATGGGCAGAAGTTATATAAAAATGTCATGCCTCAGTTTTAGTGGATGCTAAGCCAATAGTATACAAGATGAATTCTCAGAGGTATGGAAAGGATTCAGATGCATCTCTTAAGACACATTAATATCTGGTATTACTACTAGAGATCTCAAAGATGACTCAGTTCCCAAATACAGACAGAAACTGCAAAACTGGCATAGAATATATTTATAAAAGTAGTTGAATTAAGGTTGCAAAACTTGATTGTCTTTCTCTAATTCTTAGTACTCTGACTTTGCAACTTGAACTGCCTTTTCTTTGCATTATTTAAATATTTTCATGAACATGTATAAACACACACACACATCCTGTCCCTTAACAAAACCTGAAAGTGTACTAGCTACATTACAGAAATAATGAAACAAAATAGTAGCATTCAATGCATATTTCTCAATCTTGTCATTTTTCTTAAATCATATTTCTTAAATCTTGTCTACTATGTAATATATACACAATATCTATCCATGACAAATATGCAGCCATTAATCCATGCAAATATACAAATGAAATGAAAAATGTAGAGGTTTTCTTTTGTTGTTTAAAGATACTGACTAGCCACTTTCCATAGAATTCCATTTAAGAAATACTAGTTCCTCACATAAAAAGCAAACCACTTTAACAAGTAAACTTACATCATGCATGGAATCCATCAGTTTTGTAAGTTGATAGAAACGTTGCGAGTTGGCCACAACGCCTTTCTGGCGCAAACCGATTGCTTTCACCAGTTCTCTAATGTAACTCGTTCTCATCTCATCAAATTGGCTTTGGCTTCTTAGACCTTCCAAAGGAACTAAAAAGAAAGTAACACTTGTGTTGCGATTTATTCTGAAGGCAATGGAGAAATTTAAAGTAGAGAACAATTTCTAGTATTTCAGGCTGTGAAGCGCAATTCATTGTCATACTTCAGGTACTTCTTCTTGTTCAAAGGTTACTCCAGAAACAGGGACAGAGTTAGTGTCCTGGGATATACCAGCAACAATCAGACAGTTCTTCTAATTGCTGATGTCTAGAAATAGCCATAAGCTTCTGCAGACACCTGTCTGCTTGTCCTGGTTTTTACAGGGATAGAATTAATTCTCTTTCTAATAGGTAGTACAGGGGTTAAACTTGTACAGTGGCTAAACCTCTGGTAGCTGGGGTTAAACCACAACACTGCTGAAGATGGCTCAAAGAACCACTCCCATACTTGAGGAAAACTGTCATGGACTGGCTTATGTTTACACTGATGAGGGTCCATGTCTCTTCATAGCATATTTATGTTAGAGAGATCTAGATGGAGCTGGGACTTCAAAATGGAGTCAAGAAACGAACTAACAA
>JAVHNF010046672.1:3997-29469 GCA_034783455.1 Micropsitta finschii
ATTTTTAAGTCCTTGGCACTTAGTTATTTCTACATCAGCTTGGGGGGGGAACGACACAGGACATGGATGGACAAACACAGGAACACACACACACAAGCACAACCATGGCCCTTTAAGAGATAACAAGCTCATTAATGGGTCAGAAATCTGACCTGCAAATTGGGTCTGATTAAATGAACACAGGAAACATATTATGCAAATACATAAAGAAGGCAGCCTTTCTTCTTCTGTGCTAACCAGCTGTCTGTGCACTAGCACAGAGAAAACCAATTCACAAGAGTTCTCTTTCAGTAAAGGTATTTCTGAAAGCAGGTTTCTTACACATATCATTTTACCACCACCAATGCAGCAGGAGAAAGCACCATAGGATAGCTTGAAGATAAAACAGATGTGTACTTCTTGTAAACTCTTTGTGCTTAATACTTAAGAGCAAACTGAAAGGCTGATTACCTCCAAAAAGTGGAATTTGAGAGTCTCTTTTGCAGTGCTTAGGGTATCAAACATAATTCAGGCTGAAGATTTTGTATTGCATCTACTGTCTCAAAAGTAATCAAAGAATCAAGAAGAGAGTTGTATTCTAAGAATAAATATAAGATTAACATTCTGTCAACTTTGCCACTCTGAACACTCAACAGGCAAATAAGAGGACACAGAAGAAAGACCAAAACACTGTGGAAAGCAAATCCCTGGTTTCCCAATAATCAGTGGTATCTCAAGCATGACTCTTATTTTTCAAAATATTACCAAATTCATAAATACAGTAAGTACCTTATCTCATATTAAAAATATAGAAATTACCCACATCCCACCACAACAGAAACATTTTCCTTTCAAAGCTACGTTGAAAGCTTATCTTCAAAGAAAACATACACACCTAGCCTTACACACCTAGCCTTCCAGGCTGAAATACAGTTACAGCAGATGGCTTTATCTGGCTTTGGTTTACGGCAAGATTGCATGTGAACTAGAAACAAGATTCAATAAACCTCAGTAGCTTCAACAGTCACATAGTATTTCTTCCCCTTGGACTGACAGGAACAGCTAAGGCAAACCCTGGGCTGTGCTATCATGACTGCATGAAAGTTTATGACATGGCCGAAATAAAATCTAAGGATTAAATGCCTTCTGCTTAGAAAATAGCCCAAAAGGCCTGTTCACTGCTAATATCATGCAAGCTAAGGAACATGGGCAATTAACAAGAGCATTCTACTCAACTCTGTGTGGTTAACAAAATTGCAAATAAAAGCATAAAAGCCAGCACTACATCAAAATATCTTGTTTTTTCAGTAGAAGTAAAATGCAATTAAGTCTTATGATAGTATTTACTTGATGTCCAAATTATTGAGGTTGCCCACAGTGCTAGCATAAAATACTAATCTTTCAAAAGTTTACTCCAAAGAAACATCATTGCATAAACATACCATCTACTGGATTCCTACAGAAAATGAAGCAGCTATCAAGTACCATCTCAAAATTCAATCTCCACAGTAGCAAGTCACTACTTGAATTCACCCAGCTATTTGCTTTAATTGGCAAGCACTATTTGATAGCAGCCCACACCATACTGTCTGAAATGAAGGGGCAGAAGTTGGTCAGAATCCTTTCTGCTTTATCTTTACATACCCAAGCTCATTTCCACTGAACAAACTGGGTGCAATGACAAAGCCAGGTACCTTTTTCTGATTGCCAGCTAGGGAAAAAAATAAAAAATAATTTTAAAAAGCCTAATTGTAAGCAAACATACACTGCTTTTGAAACCTGTTCAGCTTCACATTATCACAGGAGAGTTATAATTTGCTAGTGAATTATACACAACAGGAATTCCCCAAGGCAAAGCTCTCTACAATTAGTTCCAGTTCATCCATACATGACTAAGCCTTCTACTTAGATTACAGCAGAAAAGACATCACATGCTAAACTGCTTCTCATCTGCCCTACACCACAGATATGCTGTGAAACATCAGTGGGCTTCCTAAATGTATGCCTACCTTTCTTCACAAGCATAGTTTCTTTCAGTAACAGATCCTATAGTCCTTAGTTCAGCTGTCATTTTGCAATGCCCATGTCATGTTTGGGATAAGGCTGGCTGGGTACTCTGACCTGCTAGTGTAACTCATCAAGCCTCAGCAAGTTGGGCATACTATCTGCCATAGTAAATGGAGATGCAATTAAGACTTCAAATACCCTGCTAAAACTCCTCCACACATTATTACCTTCAGAGTGACTAGAAGATAGGTCATACTTAAAACAAAACAAAAAGTCACAGGACAGAACTCAGTTGTTAACAGCATTAGAAAGTGTAATTAGCTTCCCACAGCTGCTCCAATACTGTTAACCTGTGCGTATACATCACTTGGAAAAATCTTATGTTTTCACATAGCAGCAGATAAAAATGCTGGTCATATAAATAAAACATAAATAGAAGCAAAATCCCCATACATCACAAAGCTACTCAAACCTTTCTTCTATGCTTAACATCCATACAGCTGCATGCACCATCTGTGTAATTCTTGAGTTGCTCCAAACAAAATGTCTTCAGGTGAGACCACCTGTGATTTTACTTGCAGGGGCTAAAAATACTTTAAAGAAATATTCCTCATAAACCTAGATTCCCACACTTCAGCAAACTGATTTTTCCCTGATGAAGTACATAAAAGATACCCATCACTAGAGCTATACACTCCATAATTTTACAAGACAATTTTAACACACTTTCCCCAAGATTTGCCCTGTTCTAATCCTGCACTGCTACACCACACAAGTAATGACATACACTGGAAACCAGGAAGCTAACAGGAAACAGGGAAGTAGCTGTCAACAGATTTGCTATGGGATGAAGAGGATGGAAGATGATGAATGCACAAAAGCATTGATTCCAACAGTCTTCCAGTCTTTGCTTTCCAAGGAAGATAAGGAACTCAGTATTACCAGCCTAATAAATCTCCCTAAACAGTACTCATACCCCAACCTAAGAAACTGCTAGAATGAAACACTTCTGTGATTCTGCTACTTAATCTTGCCAGAGATTTGATGTTGCTTCCCAACATGATCCCATCACTTTCTTAAACTCATACAGGTTGCATTAAATCTTCAACAGAAAGAAGCCTTTCCTCTGGAGGGAAGATAGAAACAATACTGAAAAAAAAAGCCCCAAACAAAACACACCCATACACACCTCAAGGTCACATCTGTTGGGCAGGAACTACAGAGTATTACTTTACTTTCTGACATTCTGACAAATAAAGGATATATAAAAGGCTCACCCATTTAATGGAAAGAGTTAACTACAACCAAGCAGCAGCTTTTGCAATTAAATATGCCCCAAAGCAAACAGAAGCAACTCCAAACCACATAAATAGCATTTATTTCAAAAACTTCCTGCTAAACCATTTGAAATGCAGGGGTTTAGCTGTAACCAGTGCTACAATACACTTGCAAAAGCAGAGGGCTATTTCAAAACCGTTTTTAAACAACCAGGTCTGGAAATCGAGAAATGAAGTGCTCAAAAATGTGTGTAATACAATATACTTCACAGGAGTTTTCACCTTCAGGATGCAAAAATGTTGTCAAATCACAAGATTTAAACCCTTACCAGTATGTACTGTAACTACTGCAATCCATACACACAGTATGCTGAACTTTCTCTTGTTTTTCTGTTTTCTTATGATGGGTCATAGGAATCTGTGCATCTTCATAATGCTTTTTTGCATGGCCATTCACGTATCTAAAATAAATGAAAACCAAACATAAGCCTTGTACTTTTCAACAGTTACTAAACCAACATTCATAGAAAATAAGGAGAAAATAGGCAGCCTAATAAACATCCAATATTTACACAGGCATTAAAATAGGCAATTCACCTGTGTGAAAACTCTGGTTACATTTTCTAGCTTTTAACCCCTTTACTCTCCCACAGTGTCAAAATTAATCTTTCCAGCTCCTTCACAGCAACCACAGCCTGGCATCCTTGTACCAAACCCTGAGATCTGGACCCTTAACAAACTGATGCAACTTCACAATTAAGAAAATCATTAGCTCCCTTTTTCCTTAGCTTTAATGTGGTTAGTTCTCCATAGTGCTTTCCCATCTGCCTTTCTTATGGTTCTACTTTATTCTCCACACAGCACTGATCATGCTTGAGATCCCTATAACAGTCTGCTGACCCCCGTATGAAAGCACATCTATTTTAAGCTTTTTCATTCTACAGCACAATTTAATATTAGAGCATTCTATATTTTATGAAGTTCAAGAATTTGAAAGGTCACTTTAACTGAAAAAGAAATCTAAAATGCTACAAGTCTTCTGCTGACACAGTGAGCACTATCGCGCTCAGAAACTGAGATCCAGAAAATTAAGCATCTTTAATAAAAAAACCTGTAATTAGAGATGCAATAACCCCAAGAATCAGCTGAAAATCACTGACACATAGGAGTGCATGGCCATACCTCAAGCAATTCCCTTCTCCCCCATTTCTTTCTTGTTGAACTCGGTAATACTAATGGACATTGGAACTCTGTACATGCTCCCCAGGAAGGTCTTTGTATTCTACACTTGTTCTCACATGCAGGTGTAAACAGCTCTGCTAACGCAGCTGTGCTGATTAAGGCACTGAAGCCGCAGGACTACCAACACTGCTGAGCTGGCAGAATCCCACAGCCACTATGTCATAACCCAGATGAGACAGTTGCGCTGCAGGAGTTGGTTTTCTGCCTACCAGTGCAAATGCCAGGTTTAGAAAGCTGTGCTCCCACCAGAAATGCTCTGCTGCTGTAACATGGTCAATAATGCTCCCAAATAACTCTAACCTGGAGGATATACTTCAAGTGAAGACCTAAAAAGCTCTATTCGTCTTCCTCTGATCTCAAACATTATCTGAACAGAAGAATATTCCATGTGATTTCATGATCAAAAGGGATCCCATTACAAGGTGTATTACATTCTTCTGATTCCCTTATTTTCCATTATAAGGATGGGAGCAGCTTGAAAAGTCAAAACAAATGGCACAAATATCTGACTCAAAGTCCAGCTGCACAGCAGAAAGGTTGTATGTGGACAGTGATGTTGTTTCTTTTTTAGTTAGTAATAAGTAAAATATTCTGAACTCTTCACACATCACACACCATGAAGCAGTGCCCCCTCTCTTAGGTCTCACTAAGATTAAGAAATTAAAAATCAGGGTCTGTACTGGAAAAATGAAAAAAGAGGGGAAGCTGTGATCAAGGAAAGGGGGAGTTGTGATGAAAGAAACAAAACCTGGGGTTTATTCAATCTCCTTTGAAAGACAATGTCTCTAAACTTAATGCTGCTTTTCAGGATTAACATCACACCAGCACAGATGCCACCCGACAGAGGAAAAGTTCACATCTCAGGTTCTGTCTGAACATCAACATTAGCTGCATTCTCATTCATATGTGCATTTAAACAGGTACATAGCAGCCGATTATTTTCTACAATTACCCTGACATATAAATAACAGAATTGACTGTATCAGTTCTCTACAAATTCTTCTATTGTACTTCAACTAATACAGACAAAACACAAGAGTACTCTGAAGGAACTTGGACAGTAGCTACTCCTTTTATGGTATGGCAATAACTTTGTGCCAAAGCTACACATTTAAGGCATTTTCTGTCTAAGCTGGATAGTTGTTGTTTTCCCAAAAATACTACGTACCAACTCTGCATTTGTGGGCTTCCAAGAATTCTCACTGGTTTAATCTTATTACAATAGAAACATCTTTTACAGAATGGAGCTATACAATAACGCACTGCAGTAGCAGTTCTCCAGGCGCTTTTTGAGCTGAGCAATCACATTCACCATTCACTTATCTTCTGGGGAAAAAATCGTGTTGATTATCACCACTGGACTCTCATAAGGTAACAAAGAAGTGTGATTAGTATAAACATAACATTACATGAGATCACAAAAGGTTTATTTCAGGGAATTATAGGGCATTCAGGAAAATTCTGAATGAAGTCCCTCAGAGTCAAACAACAAAGGAAAAAGATAAAGGCCTGGTTAAAAGATCAGCACACTGACACTTAGTACCCACCTTCCACAATGGACACTGGAACACGTCAGACAGACCCATGGGCTTTTATTTGACCGGCACACTGTAAAAGATTAAAAATAATGAGTGTCAAATGAATTGGCTCCAATACTACAATTGTATAACACATGCTGAGTGCTACCAATAGCTTTGCTGACTCCACCTTAGCAGCACAGTTATATAAGATAGTCATGTTCATTAACCTCTATTAGGGACTAAACTAACAGACTGAAGAGCTATTGACAAGAAAGCACATGAGCCTTCTCCTGGCTCAGGTACTAGTTGCAGGCGATACATTTACCTGTTACTTTCCATGAAAAAAATATCATTTTGCTTGCACTGCATCCACAAGAGCTGTGCTTGAGTTTGAAATGCAACACAAGTATCAGAAGCACAAGTAGCAAAACCACTGGTAATGTTCAAAAACCTTTCTTTTAGGTTTTAATAAGGCTACAGCACTTCTTTTCGTACAACTTGTTCTACAAGAAGGCATTTGAAAGAGCCATTGCTAGAAAGCCTGGCAAATCTGATGAGATGCACACAGAATAAGTTGCTGTGTGCTGCATGCTAATACACATCATTTATACAATATGTATTCCTACGCTGCAGTGCTGGTAAAGGCTTTATCCGTAAAGATCTTGCCCTTTCAGTCATGCGCAAGAAGCTGAAAGGCTATAATGCTAACAGAGTGCTGTGCTTCACAATCCACTCAAGACATCAGAAGATGTTATCTATGGTTTTTAGCTATCTTCTAAGGCTAGAAAACTTCAATATGGTTGTTTTGAATCTAAAGGGCTTAAAGTGAAAAAAAACAAAACCCAACAGATACTAGAAAATGATGAAACACCATCCCAAGCCAGAGTTCATCTCCTACCCCAACCTGGCAGCAAAGTCTGCAAATTCAGATTAGAAACAAAATCTCGGTATACCCCATGTAGGCCAAACACAGTAAAACAGGCAAGCAGAGCAAAATTCCCATTAGTCAATAAAAAATACATGCATCTTCGTAAACAATCACAATTTTAGAACTACAGATAAATTGATATTGAAACCTCAAATTTTAAGAGGAATTCCAATTTGGATGATGTCACTGAAGGAGGGATGATGAAATAGACAATGTTTAGATATGAACAAAGTAAAACTGTCAACTATCCATTAACACAGATTTTACAGAAATAGCATTGCACTTTCAAATACTCCACTGATATGAGAAAAGTTGAATAAAAAGCTAAGTGCACTTCCACAAGGGCAGAAAACTATAAAAAGATAACTTCAACTATCCAAAAAATAGAGAGTATGATGCCACCTATTTTTTCTAGATGCTACAACTAACTGCTTCTTGGAGCAGTCAGTCAGAGAGTCAAAGAGTTAAAACAAGACCTCAGAACCATGAGGGTCTGTGAGGTCAGAGGGAAGAAGGGACAAAGAGAAGAGACCGGCTTAGCTGCTTGGAAGAGCTAATATACTTCACCATCAGATTTTGCCTTTTTTATTTAAATAAGACAGAAAATCAGAACTAGTTAACACTGCTTCTGGAGGAACTGGGGTTTGGATTTGAATTCATTATTACATATAGTTGTTGTACTCCAATTCACAGGCACAATCCAAGCAATGTTTTAAGATAAGAATATTGCTACGTTCATTGAAAAAAAAAAAATAAATAAATAAAGCACATTCCACAGAAATATTATTTGAAGCAATTACTTGAAACTCTTTACTAAAGACTCCGGAAATGTTTTCTTCAACTGCTACAATTATTATTTTACTTGAGAAGCACATTTTCTCACATGTCTCAGTTTTCTGGGTTTGGTTTTCCAAAACCAAATGTTCCTATTTCTAAAGTTGATGGGTTCCCAGTGTTGTGACCACAATCTTGCAATAGATAGGAGGGCAGCCAGGTAGAGCTGTTTTGGCTTTCATTTCAAGTTAGAAAAGTGGAAGAAGTTTGTCTAACTTGACCAAAATGTTATTGAGAAAACCAACATTTGGCACCGGCAAACAGAAGAGCAAGGGAAGACCCTAAATAGCCCATGTTTCACTTATGGTGGCTATACAGACCACCCATCTACCCTGATACAATGTTACTTTCCTGCATTACAAAAAAACCAACAAAAAGGAAACAGAAACCATAATCATTCATGCACTCAAACACAGATTAAGTGCTGCACACAAACCACTACTCTACACTTCCCTTGCCAGGAACACAAAATAGTCTTTCTAGCATTAAAATCCCAGCAGAAATCTCCAACTTTGAAATAAAGTTTTTGCTTTCACTATGTTATCATCTGTGGGAAGAATTGGTTCACAACCAGGAGGTCAAAGCATTACAATGCAAACTCTTACTTTCCACCACATACCAAGCTATTACAATTTCATGTTCAGGCATTTTAAATACCTGCACTGCTTGCTTGTCAAGTGTGAAATGATACTCAAGTAGTGCTCATTCTGCAGAGGTCTGCACAAAGCAACAAACAATTCCACCAGCTCTGCACAATGCAAAAAAAAATAGCATCCACTAAAATTTTCCATCTTTCCTATCAGGGAATAGGAAAAGACAGCTCATTTGTTTGCTTTGACTTTTAGGAAAAACTTTGCTCCAATTGCATCACATTAGCAATGTGTAGTTTATCTTCTGCACAAACATCTCCTCCCACAAAGAACTCAAATAACATGGAAGCGACTCCCACTAAGATTAAACACAGAAGCCAGTATTAGATTTCTGACCTGCAGTTGCTCTGTTCCGAGAGATTACACAATTGATTCTTTTTTAAGGTTGCTGAAGATTGCTTTCTGTATTTCTCTGAGGTTGGCTCAGCAGATACTCGCACCAAAGCTTAGCTTTCTAGGTATTCCTCAATGCAGGTCTTGAAGCAGTTACTCTCTGTTCCTTACTATTAATACATTAAATTAGGCCAGGAGCTTCAGGCATTACTCAGGACTTCAGCAAGGACAGGCACCATGGAATGCACAGCCAAAATGCAGTCACTGCCCTGAACTGCTTATAATCTAAATTAAAGGTAGACAGTTTGGGTTCACCTGTAAAGAAAGTGCACGTTAGTCCTTTCAGATGTGGTAATGACATGAAAGCACTAGGCTTAAAAGTAGACCAGAAACAAGAGGCACAGATCCATACCAAACCCCTTCTCAATTCAAAGTACATTACACAGCACTGGAACCTGGCCCTTCAAACTGATTTGTGTGTTCAGGACTTTCAGGTCAGTTAACACTGAATCCTGAGGAAAAACTCTCACATCCATCTATAAAGGTACTTATGCCATCCCTCAACAGTCGGCATTCCAACTGGGATTTGGGGGGTTTGGGTTTGGTTTTTTGTTGGTGTTATTATAAAAAGAGGTGAAATGTTGCACTGCATTAGCATCCCCTACTTTGGAATAAGGTTACGTTCAACAAACTTCTTAATCACATTAAAAAATAATATTAATCTGTTTGTTACACCTTATTTAGTGGCATACAGGCTAAGAAACACTGGCTGCTTTCTCAACTTGAACTGAAGCATCTACTGCAACAGTTACCAACTGCCACATTTTGCTTTATTTTTAGAATAGTTTCAAGTGGTTAGGCAAAAATGATACTAACATGCCATAAGAAAAATGAAAGCAAATCTGCAATGGTATCTGAAGAAGTAAGTTATTTGCCATTTTACATCAATATCAGCTCATTCAGAAACTCAGAAATATCATTTTGCATCATGCAATATGAAGGGGAAATACATTTTACAGAATGACTTATCTAAGTGAAATCTGAACACTCATTTGTTATACATCCTACAAAGCTCTCTGTAAATTAAGAGGTGTATCAATCCATCCCCAAGAGAGCAAACAATTAAACACCATTATGTACAGACTCACATATAACTATGGGATCATACAGAGATTTCCCTCCAGCTTCCACTTTCTGTAAATCATCCTGATGATGTTCATCAAGTTATGCCAAGTAGAATGAGCAAGATATGGCTAATCAGTTTGGCACTCTCATCACAGAGGCCCCAACCACCCCACCCTCATGATCACTCAAATAATATTTCTGAATCTTGACCTTTTATTTTCTTACTGAAAACTGACTCCAAGTGCAGTCTTGTGAAGTATGAATGTTCCTGGCAAACACTGTATTCCCTACAGAACAAAGCTGCAGATTTCCACTGTAGGAAAGTTACAACTACGAAACAGTATACAAACAACCTATGAAACCAATAGCTTTGTTTAGATAGCACACTTCATAATTTAGATACTGGCAGAATTAAAAAGCAGCACGAAGAGGAAGAGACAAACAGGAAGCAGTTTCTGTAAGGCAGCCAAGTTAAGAAACCTGCAAGCTCCAGTGCCCACCAGAGATCTGGCAGTATGCAGCTGTGTGATCAATGCAAACTGGCAACAACTGTCACAGCAGCACGGGTGACCTGAGGCCATAGCTGCTACAAAACTGTGCTTACATCCAAGTTTTAAAACAGGCCTTTATTACATCACCAAAGAAAAGACCACAAAATACCAGCACAGTAACAGCAATACTTTGGTCTTTCTGTTAAGAGCACATTGGATGGAAACAAGATTAGGGTCATTAAACTAGTTTCAATAGTCTTTACAGCCTTTATAAACTACCTGGACTTCGTTCTTAACAGGAGCTGTACCAACACAACTATCTTCCTTGTGTTATTATATGGTTAAATTACAGTGCCATAATGACCAGCACAGACACATCTTTGCACTAAGTGACCCTTTTCCAGTTCTATTCCTGTTGACACAGCAGGCCAGCTATACTGAGCTAAACCGAAAAATGCCACTGTAATTGTACTCGGCATCTGCATGAGTAATGAGATTTACATAGCTGTGGCTGCACTGGTATACATCACTGATACTGTGCTGAGCAAATTGTCCCACGAACAGAAGTACATGTTGACAAACACATACATGCCACAAATAGTATGCTGCAGGTATAGCAGACACAAATTCAATTCAAAGACTCAGTGAATCAGCTGAGGAGTTTTCTCCATTCAAGATCCACTTGTTCAACATGTGAATGCCTCAGGTTTAATGCACACACCTCCTACCCTCGAAAGACCTTCCAGCTAGACTACTAAGTGCTGAGGGAGGACTGACTATTCCTTCTGTTAAATATGGCACTTCCCATGAATAAGTAGTTATGCAGGGGAACACTGAGACAAAACAACAGAGAGTGTGACTCCCTGCAAGCCCGGCATTTACAGCTTTTACCTAGGCTGTAGTCTCCACGGCAATGAATATTGATATTCTATATTCAAAATCTACCAGATGAAACATTCAGTCAACAGAACTGAGACTTAAACCAAGGATTTCCCACTTAAAATTAACTGCCAAATCACAACATCACAGAGCCACATACACTCCTTCCTTCTGGCCCATAAACTCATGTTTTAAACCAGCATATACAATATAACAGCTCATGAGGCCAAAATTAGAAGTCTTCCTCATCACAGAGCAGTCAAGACTGCAGGACATCTGGATACATGCATAACTGGACACTCTGGCACTGAAAAAAAAAAAAACACAACACTTTATTTGCCTAAAAAAATATGGGTGTCCTCTAACGTAAGTCAGCATTTTCCCAGGCAGCATGTAAAATTTCCTAACTGCCATACAAGTTACTTAATACTAAGCATTCATGTACTAATGACACAACTGATCATGTTCCCAGTTTTTGACTACACATTCAATTGTGCATTTAAAAAAGGCAGCTGCCACAAGTATACATGCAAGCTTTGTTATTATCTGACCATATCATCTGCTTACAGTCAGGAGGAACCAAAAATACTGAAATGAGTATCTAAACTACACGTTGGTAAAATCACAAGCCAGAGCCAGCACTCACATCCAGAGAAGTGCACTAAGTCAAAGCAGAATGCTGACATTATTTTAGGATCTAGGAGTAGGTTCCAGAACTTACATACTGCTTTAAAACATCTGTGGTTGTTGTCTGTTTGGGGTTTTTTTGTTTTAGTTTGGGGTTTTTTGTTTGGGGTTTTATTTTGGGCAGGGAGGGGTGGAGAGTGGTGTGTTCAAACTGTATACATATGTGGTAAAAGGATCTGCTCTGCATTTTAAGAACTTAAGGCTAGTCAATTCCAGATGAGTAACTATAATGAAAACCAGGTGACTGGAAAGGGAAGCAAATGTTACAAGAGTATTTTTTAAACCTTTGAGTGGGCTAAAGCCCCATTCTAGACAGAGAATGCAGGAAAAAAAGAACATTACAGGCTTTGAAAACTAGAGACATGTTCTACACCTTATGCACAAGCCAGCTGGTTTACTCTTTAGGTTTTAAAGAGTATTCCAATTTGTTTTCAAACTTCATGTCACATAAAGCTCTCCTTTCTATCCTATTGTCAACCCCATTACAAAAGGTTCATAAATAGACCAAACTTGTTGTAAAGTGTTTGATATTAGAAAAATATTCTATTTAAGAGTATTTCACATGAGTTTCTTTTGTTAGACATCGTATTGCCTCTTTTAGAAAAAGAGCATCCTAGTTAAAATGAAATCAGACAGAAAGTGAAACGGGGTTTAATTACACTATTTCAAATGTTGTTTTAAAATCAGCTAACACCCATGCACTAGAGGAAAAGGTAAAGAAAAGATCAAATTTAATTTTCATTTAAATCAAAGCAAGAGAATATACAAGGAAGCCAGTTTCCTTGTAAGCATTACTAACAATACAAAAATGTTAATCATTCTTTCAGTGTTTCATTCCCTCGTAACAAAGAGCCACACAAAGAGCCACACAACGAATAGAAGTCTCAACGGTATCAAGTCTTAGCTTGACTCAAAACACATTCAAATGTACGAGAATTCAAATAGACTGAAGAACATTTAAACAAACAAACAAACAACCCTCACTCAGAGCTACAGAAAAAAACCCAAGTTATTTCTTTTGCTATTATCTTTCAGCCAAAACCAGAAAGATTAAGCTTTTATTGAGAAAACAAATAAGTCATTTTGTGATAGTGAGTGAACTTATGAAATCAACTAATATATGCACTCTTGTGTAATGGTACATGTGGTTTCCTCCTCTTTGTCACTAAATAAAAGTACTGCACAGTCTCACATAAGAAATTTCACAGATGGTTACAATGAACCCCTCTATTTCAAGAGAGAAGCATATAGAATTCAGACATACTGAACAACAACTGAGTAAGAATATACAACATGGTTAAGTGAACAGTTTTCCATAGAACAAATAGGTCACTGAAGTCCCCAGCACATTCCTAACACTGAAGAATGTTTGTCAGAGAACAATGCGATTAGCTTCATCTGCATGTAATTCACCTCCCCGCTTACACTCAGCCACACTGGTTTACAGTTTGGTATTTGGATTATGCAACCAGAATTCCACACTGAAAACTCTGAAGTCAAAAATGCATGGGTTTTCTATTTGCCTATATTCTTAATCCAGTAGTGGAAAAGCAGACAAAAAGATAAGAAAAAACTTCTTTAGACCAGTGTCAACAGACCCATTAGCTCCCTAGGAAGTGGTTAAACGAACTGGGGGTGGGGGAGTGCAAAAAGTGCAAAACCAAAGTCAGATCACCTACAACAGCCATACACAAGGACACCAGAGAATGCTGTGCTGCTGCTTTTTTATGGTAAAGAAGGTGGTCACTTAGCACTTCCAACCACACACATAGGTGTCAGCTTTCAAGCTACAATACTGCCATATTTTTTGGTAATTTAGTCTTTCTACATGCCAACTCCAACTTCAGGTCAAGAAATGTCAGCAGTTGATCTTCCTGCACATCCTACATAAATCACATCCTAGCTGACAGCAACAGTAAGAACACAGGCATTACTCTACTAAACAACCATGCCCAAAAAGCATTTAAAAAAAAAATATTCTCCTTTACATTCCAAACCAATTTCTAGTTGTTTGGCACTTTGATAACTAATTACCAATCAAATTTAAATACACCCATACACACACATATATGCTTATATATTTAAAAATTACACGCTTTTAGCCCTCAGAAGAAAACAGACATTGCTCCTCATTATAGTGGAAGCATGCCAAGAAAAAATCCATTATCGAATCTTTATGTCAGAGTGAGACATGCAAAAACTCATTTTCAAACAGCAGCCAGAAAAAACACAGCAAAGCCAGCAGTGATATGTAGATTTTAAACCCTTAAAGAAAGGAATCCTTCTCAGTCAATGGTCAGTTGCAGGTCAAAACATTCAAGCTGGAAATGGGAGCAAAAAGACGGGAAAGACAGCAAGATGACTTCTTGCTTTCTTTATACAACCTAGTAATTAATCTATCTGCAGTCCCCACTATTTCCTTCCTACTTCCCCAATACTAGCAAAAGACACATTACTAAGCATCTCTGAAAAGAAGAAAGAAAGAAATCGAGTGTTTGGTGGACAAGAACATTATCAAATGAAAAGACTTTTGAAATGAAGGTTGAAAAAAATGTTCAAAAAGGGCCATGGCTATCTTGAGAAAATGCATGTGTATTTGGCCACAGACAGGCAGACGCTCACATTTGCACAGAATCCTAAACGATGGACCTATAAACTACCTTGAAAAAAATCAGTATCTGCCTGTTTGGTGTTGTTAAGGACCTCCTACAGCCACCCCAAGCATGACTGAACCATGCTACTAGAAAGCTAAAAAGCTGTCTGCTTTGCAGGACGGGGTGGTGAGCTGGCAGTTCAGACCACTTAATAGTTAGCTGTCACGTACAGTTTAAAACACCCTCTTACAACCAAGGAAACAAATCATTATGGATACAAAACCTTACACTCCTCCCACCATAACAAGGACACAGTAAAGCAGTAAGTATTTTACCAGCTATAATTCTAATTCACTCTACAATAAAAACTGTTTCCTTCAATCATCTCAAAATACAAATCAGAAAAGCCTTAACTAGTTTTCAGAACTAAATTTCTTATTAAGTTGCACTTTCTAATCTCCATGGAGTATTTTAATTAATGGCCTTTAACAACATTTTACCTAGGCAATGAGTGTTTGTTAAAACAGGAAGCAAAACATGAAGAGGTTACTAAATGACACAAGTAACACTGATCAAATGAGAAATGGCTCAAAGCTTAATTTCACTCCCAACTGCATGTGAAACCTTATGAACCCAAACACAGGTGCGATAAAAAAAGAACTGGTCTAGCTCTGTGAGCCTTAGCACCTTGCACTAATCAGTAAAACAAAGAATAATGCCTTTATCTTAACACCTGCACATCTTCAAGGTCCTAGGAAAGGCAGGTGAATATCAGCCTGATTACATTTAAACCAGCTGTAATGAGATTTGCACTAATCTGTGGATAAATCAAGAGTCTGCCATGCACACATGAGCCTCTTTCACACACCATTTGTGTGTGCTTCCCACTTCCACAGTGCCTCCTTATCAT
This sequence comes from Micropsitta finschii, assembly GCA_034783455.1. Taxonomy (NCBI): domain Eukaryota; kingdom Metazoa; phylum Chordata; class Aves; order Psittaciformes; family Psittacidae; genus Micropsitta; species Micropsitta finschii. Next base: position 19,454 of record JAVHNF010046672.1, read on the forward strand.
ATCAAGTACCATAAGAACAGGAGAAAAGAGAAAATTAGGACCTATAGTAATAAAAAAGAGAAAGCAAATGGAGAGACAGTCACAGAGATGGAGAAGAAACACTACCAAGGAGAGATTAAATGGAAAGCAGAGGGTCGAAGTTTGTGTACCTGAGCTTTTACAGTATGTTTATTCTGGCACTGACTACAACAGTCCAGTGCCAAAATATCCTGGCAGAATGCTGTTCCCTACCCCAGCGAAAAGAGATTTAACTGAGAAAGCAAAACCAAAAAGTGAAGAAAACATCGAAAGCAGTCTCATCAGTAAAGCCATGTTCGTCAAAGTTCTCCTACTCAGCTGAAAACATTTGCTCTCACATATAAATAAAGCATTTGGTGATGTTCAGGGTTATTTTGAACTGAATTTCCTAAGTAATTTACTGAATTACTTTTAACACAGAAAAAAAAGGCATTAATTCAGCATGTGGATCTCTGCCATAATCATGGTTCACTAGGCCTCAGACAGCTTTCATGGTGCGAGCTCTCCTCTGTACTTTTTATGGTCCCTACGTCATGTGCAGATACCACAATATATGTTTCTGACCAGCAATGAAGTTACAGCCCTTACTCAACAGCAGCTAGAATGCAAGAAACAGATGCCAGTTAAATACATTTAGCTTCTGCAGGAAATACCTGTCCTCAGCCAGAATTGCTCTTCAATATTTAACATTACATTATTTAAAAAATAGTATCCAACTGACAGTGATGTGAAAACCAAGCTTGAAACATACTTCAGAATTTAATTCCCCTTAAAAAAACAAACCCAAATCACCAAATCCTCCTTTCAGCAGACACAATCCTACCTGCCTGCAGCTGTTCTTCCAAAAAAAGTAAATTCAAATTCTACATTGAACAATTAATGCATCCATTGAGACCAACCAATGAATCCTTAACCATGCACTAAAAAAAGCTGAAAAAACTCTCCGGACTTGCTCAGGTGTGCTTGGAAGATTGCTATCTCTCTGAGGTGCAGCCGTCTCCTTGTGGTTTGACGAGACTATGACAAGTTGTTGAGAAATACCACATCTGAGCTGTTCCAGGGTGCTTTTCATAATTACACGATTTGCACAACAGTGCTGTAGGTGTGGCACATCACACACATCGACTGATGCAGCCGGTGACACTCCAGTCTTGCCAAGGCCTCCAGCTACTCTGCTTCCAACTTCAGCAGAACTTTCAGAAATTGGAATGCATGAGAAGACTGCGCTCTGATCCCAGTTAGCAGACATCTGCATGCAGCATTTCACGGGACAGCACTGATTAAAAACCATTTTCAGTTCCTGTACAATTTCTATCTTACATATTTGTCTCCCCTCCTTTTAAATACCCAGTTACAACAACCACCACCACCTCTGGATCTGTCAAAAGGCATTCTGTGCTCTTTTGATAGTTTTAAAGCTCCTCAAAACAAACGCATGCTAGTTTCTGCACTGCTTACTGTACAGAGCACACTTGACCGCATAAAATACCCAGAGGGAAAGCATGCCATTTTCTAAACAGGGGTCCTTAAACTCACAGACTTCTGAACTACACAACAGTAACATAAGTTCTAGAGACACATAAAAATGAACATACACCATTACTCTTTAATTTGGAGCAAATCCATTCATACTTGGATTGACACACTTGGCACTGCTTCCTCTTACTGCTTTTTTTTTTAAAGTCTTCCTTCATCGCCAGACCTCTATAATAACTCTGTTAGGTAGCTTCAAAGGTAACTTACATAGGCTAAAAGAGCAATCAGGCTGGTGCACACACCTCTCTAATCAGATCCCTAGTTTCAGTAAACTTAGCTTCAAAGTATAAGCATCAAACACAACGCTCCTCCATTTTATAATGGCACAATATTCAGTATCAATTAACAATATTCAGAAGTGCCTCCATATATACCTTGTGAAGTTACTGGCACAATCACGAGGTTTTGTGGAGAGAAGGAAAAGGTACTTAACCAAGATGCATTATTCAGGCAGTGTGACAACTCCAGCTCCTCAAATCGCAGGATAATGATAAAAATAGCCCCTGGCAGTCTGAACTAAGAACTCCCTACTCTGCAGTGATGTTTTGCTTCACTGGCACACCAGGTGGCTGCCAGAAAGCTTCCTGTATCAGTATCTTCACTTACTCTCCTTTTCTGGAAAGGTCAGCAGCAACTCAGAGCAGGACTGACAAGTTCTGAGTCACTGTAAGACAACACGCTCGACGAGAGATGCCTTATAATTACAGACTGCAGAAAATTACCTTCTAAATGTTTTTCTCCAACTGAGGCAACACCAACAAGAAAAAGAACTAAGTCCACAGAACCTTAGAAAACAGCACCAAAAGGAACAGGAAATGCACTGAATTTTAAGATATATTAATTTGTACATGGGGAATTTTCTCCTTTTAATTTTAAGTTACTGAGTTACAGCAAAACCAGTAAATAAGAAAAGGTATTTATTGTGAATTGAAAAACAAAAAAAACAAAAAAAAAAAAAAAACAAAAAAAAACCCCACACCACTATTGTATATCATTAAAAAATTAGTCTCACTAAAATGAACACCAACAAGAGACAGTAGTCTATATACCATTAGGGAGTACATGTAACAATACTCACATACTACTAGCTGGAACTGAAAAGGGATACACTAAATCTTACTAGACTAGTAGAAATACAAAATTCATCTTTACAAAGAACAGTTTTCATTTGCTTTAAATCAACAAGAAACTGCTGGCTGTTCATTGGAATGTTTTAAATTCAATGTACCTACCTTTTTCTCTAGCTACTTAAGATTTCAATGGTTATGCAAGCACTGTCTGACTTACTAGCTTCGATTTCCTAAAAAGCACAGCAGACAGACAGATGCGCTCCCCTAGACACAGTACTGTGATCAATCTGTGCAGTTCCCCAAAGTGTCCAGCACCGTCGTCCTGCCTCCCAGCTGTAATAAATCAGTTGCCTGCCCAGCAATTGGCTCTTCTGATAAGTGCCAGTTTGGGAGAAACAGCTCTGAACAATAAAGAAAAATTTGCTCTGCCAGCTGAACTTGCTGAAAGCCAGCACGTCTAACAGGGTCCTGGAGCTGCATTCTGGCTAGTTCTTGAACTCGGAAAGCTATAATACCAGAGCATATATTTTTGTTTGGCACCTTTATCTTTTTAAAGCTCCCTGAAGGGTGGTTCCCAGCTACCATATGCTTCTGGTTGACAACTTTGCTTACCATTGATATTCTGAAGATAACAGAGTTAAGACTTCTTGTAATTAACTTTTTTGAGTAAGAAACATTAGGGACAACAAATTTTCCTGTACTGCTTCTTTCCTTCTAATAATTTCTCCACATTATGCAACTGTAAAGTGTACTCCCTCTACAATCAAAAGCATTACAGAGTAAAATAACTGGTTTTGCCAAAGGAAGCAGTAGCACTACCACACCTTGGCTCCAGGAAACTGCAATCAGGGAAGAACTCAAGTAAGCAGCAGCCTTCCTACACAAAAGCACGGACACCGTGAGACAAAAGACAACCATCTTTCCTTCAAAAAAAAGGAACACCTTACAATATCCAGCATTTCAGTGCTCCCTGATCACTCATTTCCAAATGAGGCTTTCTCCCCAGGGCACAAGTCACGCTGCTTCTGTAAGTGGGGACTACTTCCTTAAGTTGCATCTACTTTCGTAACAAACTATAGCCATCAAAAACACGCAACAAAAACTACAGCAACCATCGGAGATTGCGTAGAAGCACAGCACCTTTAAAGGGAAAGCCCTGGAACAAACCGGACCACGCACCATAGGAGGAGCACTACTGAACACATTTGAAACTACATTTCAAAGACGGTAATTTACATTGCTATTAAATCAGCGAGCAAAGCATAAAAAACAGATTGCCCCTACACTCCTCCTGAGCCAGAGCGCAGAGTGAGTGAGCTAGACCACCTTCACTGAGCTGCTCCTTGGCTCGAAGGGGGACCCAAGCGTCGCCTTCCGCCTCAGTAGTCCAATCCCAACTACACTCTCTAAAGTCCTTTAAAAAATGTCCATTATAAAAAACAAAGTAGTCTCAGACTCATTTACAAAACACACCGACCCCACAGCAGCCACCGCTCCTCTCCTCCTGGTCCCAGCGGCCAGACTCCCCTTGGACAAGGCTCAGCGCGCAGCTTCTCCGGCAGACAAAAGGAGCCGGGAGCCACGATCCCGCATTCCTCCGCGCCCGGCGGGGCGGGGGGCGCCGGCCCCCGGCAGAGACAAAATCTGCCACTCACGCCGGCCGGCCGCGCTCCCGCGACGGACAAACTGCGTAGCAAGGCTGGGACAAGGACCAGGGCTAATGCCCCCGGGACATGTGCCGGCGGCTCCGCGAGGAGCAAGAGAGATGCACGGCGCGGAGCAGAGGCGATCCTCCCGCACCGCCCGGGAGAGAGATCCCGCGGGGCGGCCCCCGGCGGGGCAGCGAGCCTTTCCCCCCCTCCTGAGTCTCGAGGTCCCAGGCCCTCTCCCGGCCGCAGGGCGCTCACCCGCCGACGGGCAGCGGTCCCCCTCGACGCCCACACCGGTCATAGGGAACAAAGGAGCGGCCGGGCGGCGGCGAGAAGCGCCCGCCAGCCGCGCGAGGGCCGCGGGGCCACCTCAGGCCGGGAGGGCCGGCGCAGCCTAGGCCGCGGCGGGAGCACTCACCGCTGCAGCACCAGGAGGAGGGCGAGCCCTGCGGGAACTTGGCCGAGTCGGGCGCGATGCAGACGCTGGAACCGAGATGCGGGCACTCCATGGCGGGCGAGGCTGTGGGGCGCGACGGGCGGCTCCTCGAGGCGCTACAGCAGCGGAGCCCCGCGCACAACAGCCATCTTATGGACAGCGTCGCTATCCGCGCGCCGGGCTTTGCGGGCAGCCGCCCTCCCGTCCGCTCCCGGCGGCTCCCTCACCCCGCCTCCCCTCCGCCCGCCGGGCTTTCCGCGGAGCCAGCCTCCAGTCCTCCGCTCCGCCCGCCGGGTTTTCCGCGCTGCCGCCGCCTCCCGTCCGGGAAAGGCGGAGCCAGGCTGCGCCGCGCGGTCCCTGCTCAGAGACCGGCTCGAGCCGCCCCTGCGGCCGCTGAGGGACGGACGGGCCGACCGGGCGGGAGAGGAGCGGCCGCCCAGAGGAGGCCTGCGGCGGGGTGAACGAGCCCAGCTCTCTCAGCCTGGCTCCAGAGCGGAGCGGTTCCAGTCATCGCAGCATCTCCGTGGCCTTCTCTGGACTTGCTCCACGTCCCTCCAGTGCTGCTGCCCCCGAGCTGGATCAGGACTGCACGGGGGTCTCCCCGGAGCGCAGCAGAGGGGGAGAATCCCCTTCCCTCGACCTGCAGGTCACGCCCTGGGGGTGCAGCCCAGCACTCGGGGGGGATTCTGGCCTGCGAGCGCACACGGCCAGGTCATCGGGAGCGTCCCAGCGCTCCCAAGGCCTCCTCAGGGCTGCTCTGCCCAGCCTGTAGTTGTGCTGGGGATTGCAGCGAAATGCAGTGGCAGGCCCAAACGCTGCCCTAGTTACTGCGGGCACGAATCGCAGACTGCGGTGCTGGCCGGAGCAGGCACGTCCTGTCCCATCCCGTCCCGTCCCACCAAGGGCAGCTCAGGCAGCTTTGTGCCTCTGAGAGGAGACCACATGAAATGTGTGTGTGGTGAGGCAGATGCTGAACTCAAGCAATCTGTTCCTGAAGAGGCACAGCCTATGGCACATGTTCACTCCCTGAGCTCTGCTTTAGAAAGCTCAGCGGTTTAACTTCTCGCTAGAGACAACAGGATGTAGTAACCTTGTGTCCCTCCTGGTTACTTGCAAATGCCTTCTCCTTTGAAGAGTTACCTGGCCTCAAACTCAGCCTGTTACTGGATTTCCCACCCTGTGACTGTAACCTTTGTGTGAAGTGGCAATAGAAGGGCAGATGTTGTACTACAGGTTTCCCAGACAACACAGAACAACAGTTCTATATCTCAAAAAATTGCATACTTAATGTTGGGATCGTAATACCAGAAATTCCTGATAATACCTGAAAAAGGGTTTTTTTTCTAACCTAAGTAACTGTGACTACTCCTGCATATTAGGAGTGTTAGACCTTTTCCCTTACTGTAACTAATGTGAGAAATACAGTTTTGCACTGGTTTTGCCTGTGACCAGCACGTTGACACGAAAAGCATCTATCTCAGTGTACTTTACATGGCACAGCACTATTTCACAGAAGATTATTTTAGAAACTGACAAGTCTATATGGATTTTCTGATGAGCTACTTGAAATATTCATATGAAAGATGTCTCGGTGTGACAAATCTCCTTGGTAGAACACTACTCTTTTTTCACACTATTTACACAAGAGAGGAAATTCAGAACATTTTCTATCCATTTCTCCACAGCACCAGAAACTACTTCAACTATACTCACTGGACTTAGTTTGTATGTCCAGCTGTGTAATTAGAAGCAAAATCACTTTATAATTACAAAACTGTGAATTAAATGGTTGCAAATGTTATCCTGACACAAAACCATGGAGCTTCCTCACATATCCCACATCCTTCAAAACTGTCACATTTGATCAGTCAGGTAAGTAACAGTCCCAGCATGTATTTGACAGGTTCTATACAGAGGATGTATTTGTATCATTTTCTAACAAATACACAAATAGAGCAAAAATTAATTTGGAGGACGGAATTTTAAAACAATGAAATGTTTTCATTGTTTTAAAACAAAAAATGAAACAAGTCTTAAAATCACTACTTTGACATACATCTAGGAATTACTCGTACAAGTTTAAGGAGCAAAAAGGTGGTTGTGTTAGCATGTTTATATATTAGACATGGGGCTCCCTTGTTTCTTCTCCACTCTCTGCCACAGTGTATAATGAAGACATACATTACATTAAGGCAGCATTTTGACTGCAGTTGCTGTCTTTTCTAACCAATACAGATGTTTAATTCTCTTGTCATTCCCCACCCATCCTTACACACAAACAATGAAAAAGAAACCTCAACTGGATCTGTACTCCTCATTCTCCCCTCCCTATCAGCGTCACTTGGCCTTCTCTCAGTAGTATTTTGCAACCAGAATAACCAAAACAGTCAGTTCTTATCTCACTGTGTGCATTATGTTAGCAGCATATTTAGCTTTTTAAAACTAAACAGCTGGTTAACAAAGATTAAATATGGTAAATAAACATGTTTAAATCCTTCTCATTATCTACTTTCATTTTAGCACTCCCATTCATGACTTTACAGTTGATACAATATACAGGGAAAGGAAAACCAATTCTTTTCCTAAGTAAACTAAACCAGAATCTGTCTCAAAAGAGCAATCACTGGAATTGAACCCCTGTCTGCACGAACTACTCCATCTCTACTAAAAGCAATGTTCTGAACTCATTAGAGCTATGATACCTGCTATTAGACCAGTTTTTCTAAGCATAGCCATGTTGTAAGAGTATCCTCTGGCAAGACTGGACTAGACCCAAGTATGAGGTAAGAGTCAACGGGTGATAGCCATCACGGACTTAACAGAGCAACAGTCTGGGGTAGCAGATAGGAACCAAGATTACTGGGGTGGGAGTAGCGTCTTTAAGGGAAGAGGAAGATGAAAAGGCATAATCCATTGCAGCAAAACTGTAATGAACATAGTACCTTATGGAAGAAAGACATCTGTAGAAATGTTAGCGATACAAAGGCTATGTACTGCTTTGTCTTATGAGGTCCCCTTTTTAGTCCAGAAGACTGCAAACTTGCAGACTTCTAAACAAAGAAACCCCGTGACTTTGGTTTAATTTAAGAGGCCTTTGACCATCATCTATCATCTTTATTTTAAGATGAGACTACTGAACTTGCAATATTACACACAAACAAAAATGTTCTTTCACTCCTGCTGTGGAGTTATTAAGATCCCCATAACAAAAGAACAAAAGGTGCTTGGAAATGCAAGGAGGTTGGGAGGGACTGTGTAACTCCGCTAAGCACAGCATTTCCCAGAATGACAGACAACAGTTATAACACTGGGCAGCATTCAGGTGTGAGAAACTACTAAATAAAAGGTGTCAGCTTGCCAAGGTAGGCCCTTCATTTACCATCCCGGATGTTGCATGCTTAGGAGTCAAAACCATCCACACTGTGATACCTTATTCCTTTGCAAGATGATAACAGAGTTTTATTCCTTCTTTCATGTTTGGGTTGACAACCATTCAGCAAAACTCTTTAAACTGTCATTTTGCCCAAATGACTTTTTATTTTGCATGTTTCTTCATTTTAGCTGCCATGCCCACAGCAAATGTGGTAGAATTTATATTTTTTTAACTCTGGTTGCCAAGATAAATACTTAAGTAAGGATGATTCAATCTGTTAGAGAGTCACGATGAAAAGCAGTTATCACATGTGTGAGGATGCATAAACACAGTTTAGAAAAGGGGTATCTGTAATGCAGCCTCCTTGCCTATGGAAAAATAGTTAATAATGCAACTCTATGAGCACTTGTATCTCAAAGGCACCACTATAAGGGCAGGTTTAAGTGGCTTGCAGTGAGGCCTACAGGCTGAATGCAGAGGAAAGCTGGAGTAGAAGCTCTGGGTATAATTTTCCTTTTCAGATTACTTTTTCAGAGAGATTTCTTGAGTACAAATCACTTCATTTGGAACTGGAGTCTCATCTCTTGCTCCCATCCTTCCTCAGAGCAGAGTGATTTAGATGATAACTAACATTAATCCTACAAGCATGCTCATTCTGGGTGCAATCAGTGCTGAACAGGAGCCTGTGAATTAGCATTATAAATTAGAAATTTCTATTTAATATACTGCATCATCATCTCTACTACAACAGAGATATTCTACACAACATCCTCTTGTGGGCTGTTTGTAGTCATCCATATGGGCTCTATCTGAGTTAAAATTTGGCCTTCAATTGGTATTTTGCATATATACTAACAATTTACAGCGGGGAAGTCTGCCTGGAGGGTTCTTTAGTTCTGCTGTATTTCTCAAAAATAAAATCTGTAGTCTTACATACCTGAAAGCATTAACTTGTCTCCCTTGTGTATGTATTATGATATGGCTTAATAATGCAGTACCAAAATCTTTCATGTGATTTTGGCTTCCTTCAAAATCACTAGATGAACATCACTCCATGTATCAAGTGAAGCAGATCTTTGCCTTAGGTGACACTCTCATTTGCTGTACAAAGTGGAAAGCATGGAATAAAGAAGGGAGGATGCCATAGGACTGGAATGAACACTACCCTGAAGAACTAGAATCTAATTCAGTCTTTGGCAGACACTATCTGCATGCTACCTGGCAAGTTATTTAAACCATTTCTTTCAGTAAGAAGACCTATTTGCTTAAGTTAGAAGTCTAACCTTATTCTCAACTACAGGTGTGGAAAAGAGGCCAGCTCTGTTCAGAACACAGGCACTGGAGTCTTCCTACCCCTATGGCTAAAAATTCATCCCCATTTCTAGATTAAATAAAAACACAGAATCACAGAATGGTTAGGGTTGGAAAAGACCTTAAGATCATCTAGTTCCAATCCCACTGCATAAAGACATGCATAAAGATAGAATATCTCCTCCCACAGCACATTTCTTCTTTACTAAGTGGTAAACTCAGAATATGTGGAATGAGATTGACAGATGCACTGAACACTCAACTCAGACAGGATAATAGAAAGCCTTTTGCTCTGAACACAAAAAGAAGTAAACACTGAAAATACTATATGCCAATCCAGACGTAGTAGAAAGTTGGCAGATTGGGCATTCATCTCTTATCTCCCAAAGGTGTAAAAGTGAAACATACAGATATGTTGATAATAGCAATGGAGACTACACAGAAACCCACCGTAAGGAAATGAATTCTCTATTCAGTGCCGATGCAACTCTGAGGCAGACAACTGGCATGCAAAATATCAACAGAAAGCATGAATATGTATAATTATCAATATTTCTATTGCAATAATTGCCGTTTCAAAATAGATGCAAAATTGGATTTATTAAATACACTTGCAAAGCTCG